>ML268897.1:7064-43352 GCA_005239495.1 Nicotiana undulata
GGAGGGGGGGGGGAGGGGGGGAGAGAGACTCGTTCGATCGTGGGGAAGAAAGGAAGGGGACCGTTTTTATCTATGTATAGCGCGGTATATAACAACGCTATAAATATAGCGCTTTTATTTACCGTTATATGCATAAATGTCTTATCAACCCAGGCATAACGATGTTTATACATGCGTTATATATGTATAACGCTCTTTTAAAGAGCGCTATACCTTAACGTCCAAAATGTCCGTTAAGGTATAGCGCTATTTAAAAGAGTGTTATACATAGAAAGGCCCTAAGAACCACAAATGGGTTCTGGACTCTAATAAGAGGAGTGGCGTCAGACTTCTTTTTACAGATGACATGATTTACCTACCCTTTGTCAACAACAAGAACCCGCTGCTATTCGGCTTAAAATATTTATATTTATATGCATATTGCCTCGTAGTTTACTCGTCTTTCGTAGATTTCATATGTGTAATGTAATGATTTATGCTAATTAATGGTATTTTTATGGGTACGAATCATCCGGAGGCAATTTGAGACAAAGGTGCGTGAATTGAAAAAAGAGGGGACGAAACGGGAAAAAAAATCCACAATGCAGCGCCACGGGCAGCGTGGGCCATTACCTGTGGCACACAAAATAGAGTCTCCAAATTTCAAGTACTAGGGCTAGCTTCCCACGCTACCCTGGGCACTGGTGACATGAAGTAGTCCTATTTCGCCCGGGACTTGGTTATTTTTACCTCAAGACACCACCAACTCGTATAAAAGAAAATATAAGCCTATTTTGACAAAGGAGACGCGACTTTGAGAGTGAAACACAAGTACGAAACACTCGAGATCATGGAATTCATAAATTCTTCCATTATTCTTCTAGTATTCATAGCTTTTATGTTTGAAAATAATATTCTGATTATTGTTATGAACATGAGTGGCTAAGAACCTCATTATTCTGGGGTTATGGGTAGTTCTTGACAATTGTAATTTGACGGTTGTATGCTTGGCTTGATTTATCATATTAATTTGCTTATTCAGTATTGCACTTAATTATTATATGGCGTAGCTAACAATAGAGTACTATCTACGAATTTATAATTAAACTTGAAAGTGGGAACTATAGATTGTATATAGGATTGAATATAGTAAGTTCTTGTATCCGGGTATCGGAGAATAGATTCATGATTAGGATAGACATATTCTAGTTGCCTTACTTGGTTATTTTTGCAGGAAATATAAATGCATTCTTGTCAAGTTTGATTCTAAAGACATATAGTCTTAGGTTGGCTTGAATAGGCGAGCAAAGCGTCGAAAGAACTTCACGAGCATAATAAACCCTGCTAATCAACAAATTAGATAAGTCAAGTTATTTCATCGACCTGAATAACGCAATAGGAGAGACGCCAATCCCACAACCCTTGAATATCCCAATCTCATTGAATTCTTTCTAAGTGTTTGTTTGATCTACCTACGATCTTATTTTATTGATTGATTATTATTTTTGTTCGTAGTAATTTACTTATAACCATCACAACCACATTCACACTCACTTGAGCAATAAATATATAAATAGCTTAGATTGGATAATAGTTGATCATAAATCCTCGTGGGAACGATACTTTCTGATCACTTTATTACTTGTCGACCACATATACTTGCGTGTGCATTTGGACCAAACACATTCATAGCTTCGGATTCCCATAGAGAGTAGAATAGAAGAGTATGTCGACTCTATTTAGTTTTAAAAGGTATAAATAAGCGGAGAGAGAATGGATATGTCAATTACTACTCAGTGTATCTGATGTGTGCTTCGAAGTATTGGATGCTGATAAAAGGCGGGCAAGTCCGGGTGGACTCAAGCTAAAGTAGGATAAGAGAGTTAGTTTTCTGTTCAGTGAGCCCGAACAGGAGCGAACGAGTCTACTGGGCGGTTCAACTAGTAGAGACTCTTGGAATAGCTGGAGTAAGAAGTCCCCAAGTGAGCGTCTTATGGGGGTAGCCCTATAATAACCGAATTGTTTTGTACATACTTGTTAATTTATGAGTTTTAAAATTTATTAAATGGTTAGTGGACTTAATTAAATATTATACATATTAGGTTGGATAACAAAAAAAATTGAGACAATAAATAATGGTAAAGAAATGAGATCTTTACACAAATATCCGGCCATATTGATTATTTACGTTTTCTAATCATATACATAGTTTACAAAATGATTATACATAATTATACATATATAATACATAAATTATTCATATATTATACCTTCACCAGCTATTTTTAGTTTAAGCAGTTAAGTGTGCGGCCAGGGGCGGATCCACAATGTAAATCGTGGCTCACGTGAACATGTGGTCCTTCGACAATATAAAATATATTATGTACATAATTTGCGAAAGGTAACTTATTATTAGTTGATGGCACCCATGGTCAAAAGAGGAAAAGTGGTTCACTAGTTTTGCCACCTTATTTCTTGCTAACTTAAAGCCATGGGATCGAATCCCTTCAAAATTATTGCTTTAATTTCTTATTCTTAAGCCGTTCTTTTCGGTTTTTTACTGCAACACATCTTTTATTTTAGTTTTCCTGAAGTATCAATGGTGCACCCATGTTGTCGAAATCCTGGGTCCCCTTCTGTGTGCGGCTATTTGGGTTAATTATTCTAAAGAAATAGGTTAAACCCATATATTTTCCTTATTGACACATGTACAAATACATAAGGTGCAGGAAAAGGAGTAATTTAGGACTTAATAAAGCAAGTAAAAAAAATAGAAAAATAATTAAAATAGAAGAAGGGAAACAGTGTTCTGGTACAACCATGTGTTTGGAGCATATCTCAAGAATTGGTCTACCAGAACCACCAGAGCCCGCCGAGCCTCGGGGTAGCAAGGCTAAAAACAAGCATTATTTACTATTTTATTTACTAAAAAAATTTCCCTTTAATGAATTTTTCAATTCCCGCAATAAGATCTTCAATGTTTAAAACAAGTTATTTAATTTATCAAAGCACTTTCAATATTTTTGTGAATTCGATATTCATTGTTACCATTTTGGTTTGATTTATTTTTTCATTCAATTTTTGAATTAAATTCATCCTTTTGAATCAGACCACATATCTGTCACGACCCAAACTGATGGGTCGCGACGGGTGCCCGAGTCCTGCATGTCGAACACCCCTAAGCATGTGTCTAAAATATAAACCTGAATAACAACTACAAAATTACAAGAATAACATACATGAAGAAAACCTGCCCAAAAGGCATATGTACATATACATGTGGAATACGCGGGGCTAGCCGACAAGGCAGCTATAGACAACTACATATCCAAAATTGGATGCCGGCAAGGCCACATACTAACCAACTATACATACTGTCTACAGACCTCTAATAGAAAATGCCACTGTACAAGGACGGGATTGGACCACATCATACCCATATATGTATACAAGCATATCGTAACAAAATCAAAAGCAGCACCGGATCAAGTAGAGCACGTCAACTCTCGCTAATTAAGGATCCTAAGAAGGGGGACCGTCTGCTTACCTACCTGCACCTGCGGGCATGAAACGCAGGCCTCGGGAAATAGAGCATCAGTACGAATAATGTATTGAGTATGTAAGGCATGAATATCAGTACATAGAAGACATAGATGAAACATTGAATAAAGAATTCCGCATGTAAGTCTAAAGTATTTGTAAATCCTGGAACATTTATAATGTCATGCACGTGCGTACAAATTTCATGTATGCATGAGTATAGATATACATAACATCATCAAGCCTCTCAAGGCATCCCATCGTATCATCTCGACCACTCTGGGCAAAATCATCAACATATGCCAACTGATCAAGTGGTGGTGCGTATATAACGTCGTAACCTTTTTCCATATCCCATATACACATATATGCATATAAATACGCGTATATAACGCCATATAGTCATGGGTCAATGTGCATGTATAAAAGAATGAAATGCATAAAAATATGTTAATAATCTCAATATTCCTTTCGGATAAACTTTATCAATTGCGTATCATTCTAAGACCCATGAACAGAAGATATAATAATATGTCACATAGGGAATCGATAACATAGAGACCCATAGTATTTCTATGAATAAAGTCGTTTATGAAAATTGTGTGTTTGCTTGTTTCTTTTTGTATCATTTGAACCACGCAAAAAAGAAGAAGAAGGGATGACCTTAACATACTTGGAGTAGGGAAAATTATTCTTGGAAAAGGTTGCATCGTACTCCTTTAGAACCGCAAAATTGTATGTTGATAAGGTGCTAATAATTCCCGCTGGTTGAAGAAATCACGTTGTAGTGTCTTTGTAGGAACTTGTTGGAATTTGTAAGAAGTTATGTTGCTAATGTGCTAAAGCTCATGTTCTTGATTGTAGTGTTGTGTAAGGAATTGTAGGAATCTGATTGTAGTGGTTGAGAATGAAATGTGGTTTGTATTCAAAATCCTAGAAATGAAGTGTCTTGAAATTACTATATTAGGTTGCCACCTAATCACAAATGACCCAGAGTTATTTGTTTGGTTAGTGTCTTGCTGCCACATGGGGTGGGGGGTCTTAATCTTATCCTATAACCAATTAATTAATTAGGTAATATCTCGCTATCCGATAATTAATCAATTACCAACATAATTAAAAATTATCTCAAATTACTTAAAATTCTACTTATTTTTAATACACTTTATACATTGTACTATCACGGTCATATGGTACCTTGTATGGTACTAGTCCATAAATATCGGGTATTATAGCTCGTACCGTATTTTATCTCAAATCGACAACCTTCAATGAAACTCATTTTGTTTAAGTCGTGTACCATTTATCCTTCATGGCACTTACTTATCGCTTGTTATAAATATCATAACTATGTTAACCTCAAGATAATCTCATCCCGAGTCTACGTCGATTAAGAAGAAACTTTTACGTACGAAAACGCGAGATGTAACATCCTTCCCCCCATAGAAATATTCGTCCTCGAATTTTTAACTCCCCGGGATCTTTATAACTTTGGCAGAGTCGCCTTTGTAACAATACTACTACCAACGCTTCCTGTAAAACTCAATAATTCAACGCCACATAGGACCACAATCATCAATAACGACAATGTCCTCACACGACCAATGAAAATAACTAACACAAGAATCCATACACATACCTTAAGGTTGTGATGTATCAATCGGACCCTTCTCTGGAGGAGGAAATAAGTAGGGATATCTAGACTTCATGTCTTCCTCGGCCTCCCAAGTCATTTCTTCAACATTGTTGTTTCTCCAAAGTGCTTTCACCGAAGCTACGTCTTTAGTTCTCAATCTCTGAACCTGTCTATCTAATATAGCAATGGGAATTTCTTCATATGATCGCTGCTATGTGACCTGAACGACGCCAACTTACATGATTCTGGAAGGATCTCCGATACATTTATGGAGCATAGACACATGAAAGACTGTATGTACAGACTCCAAGTCTGAAGGCAAGTCTAACTCATATGCTACCTGGCCTACCTTGAGTATGATCATATATGGTCCAACGTACCGAGGGCTAAGTTTTCCTTTCTTACCGAACCTCATAATACCTTTCATCGGTGATACCTTTAGGATTACCCAATCGCTAACCTGAAACTTGAAGTCTCGCCGCTGATTATCCGCATAAGACTTCTGACGGCTTTGAACTGCTAATAGCCTTTCCTGTATAAGCTTAATTTTCTTGATTTCTTGTTGTAGCAATTCTGGTCCTACGAATGTAGTTTCCCCAACATCGAACCACCTTATCGGCGACCTATACTTCCGTTTGTAAAGATCTTCGTATGCAACCATCTGAATACTGGAATGGTAGCTATTATTATATGCGAAGTCAACAAGCCGCAGATGATCATCCCAGCTACCTTTGAAGTCTATCACACAAGCTCGTAACATATCCTCAAGTGTTTGAATAGTACGCTCAGCTTGTCCGTCTGTTTGGGGATGAAATGTTGTACTAAGACTTACCTGAGTCCCCAATCCTTTTTGGAAGGGCCTCCTGAAATTAGCTGTAAATTGAGCTCCTCTATCCGAGATAATAGATACAGGGACACCATGCAGTCGTACTATCTCCTTAATATAAAGCCTTGCATAATCCTCTGCGGAATATGTAGTCCTAATGGGCAGAAAATGGGCTGACTTTGTAAGCCTATCAACAATCACCCAAATCAAATTGAACTTACACTGGGTACGAGGTAAGCCTACGATGAAATCCATATTGATTACTTCCCATTTCTAAGTTGGAATCTCCATAGCCTGCAATAATCCACCGGGGTTTTTGATGCTCAATATTAACCTGCTGACAGTTAGGACACTGAACAACAAACTTCTATATCCTTTTTCATTACGTCTCACCAATATACTTCCCCGATATCATGATACATCTTTTTCGCTCCTGTATGGATAGAATAATGAGAATAGTGAGTTTCTCTCATAACCTATTGACGCAGCCCTGCAACATTAGGGACACATAATCGTCCTTGATATCTGAGGACCCCATCTTCTGAAATCTCAAACAGTGTCTTCTCCTTCTGAGGGGTGGTATCCCTATAATGAACTAACACAGGATCCTCGTAGTGGCGTTCCTTCACTTCAGTTACTAACGAGGATGTTGTCGTATCCTGAATAGTAATTCCAATATCACTTGAGTCTAGTAATCGAACTCCAAGACTAGCTAGCTGATGAATCTCATGGGTTGTTCCCCTCTTCTCTGGCTGTAAATATGACAGGCTACCCATAGACCTACGGCTGAGGGCATCGGCTACCACGTTCGCCTTCCTCGGATGGTATAAAATATCAACGTCATAATCTTTAAGTATCTCCAACCACCTCCTTTGACGTAAATTCAATTCCTTTTGCTTGAAGATATACCGGCGGCTCTTATGATCCGTATAGATATCAACATGAATGCCATACAAGTAGTGCCTCCACATCTTTAGTGCATGAATCACCGCGGATAACTCTAAATCATGGGTCGGGTAGTTCTTCTCATGCTTCTTATTTGTCTAGAAGCATAAGCTACAACCTTACTATGCTGCATCAGCACACAACCCAATCCAACACCTGAAGCGTCACAACAGATAATATAACCATCGGTCGTTTCTAGAAGCGTTATAACCGGTGTTGAAGTTAATCTGTCCTTCAATGCCTAGAAACTCCGTTTGCAAGAATCAGTCCATTGAACTTTGCTCCCTTCTGAGTCAACTTTGTCAAAGGTGCTGAAAGGGAAGAAAATCCCTCTACAAATCTCCTGTAATAGCCTACCAAACCGAGAAAGCTACGAACCTCCATTGGTGTTGTAGGTCTAGGCTAAGTCTTTACTGCCTCAATCTTTTGTGTATCCACCCGGATGCCTTCACCCGAAATGATATGCCCAAGGAAGGCTACAAAGTTCAACCAGAATTCACATTTAGAGAATTTTGCATACAACTTCCCTTTTTGTAGAACTCTGAGAACAGTACGCAAATGATATGCATGCTCACCCTATGAACGAGAATACACCAAAATATCATCGATAGATACAATTACAAACAGATCTAAAAAGGTCCTGAACACACAGTTCATCAAATCCATGAATATTGTTGGGGCATTGGTCAAACAGAACGACATAACACGAAACTCAAAGTGCACCTATCTGATCCTGAATGTTGTCTTCGAAATATCTTCCTCCTTAACCCTTACTTGATGGTACCCAGACCTCAAATCTATCTTTGAAAACAACTTGGCACCTTGCAACTGATCAAATAAATCATCAATCCTCGGGAGCGGGTACTTATTCTTGATTGTCACCTTATTTAACTGTCTATAATCAATACACATCCGTAAGGAACCATCTTTCTTCCTCACAAAGAAACAGGTGCTCCCCACGGTGATGTACTAGGTCTGATAAGCCTTTTTCAAGAAAGTCCTTTAGTTGTTCCTTTAACTCTTTTAGCTCTGCGAGAGCCATTCTATAGGGAGGAATAGATATTGGATGAATATCTGGTAGTAGGTCAATAGAAAAATCAATTTATCGCTCTGGCGGAAGACCCGAAAGCTCATCAGGAAAACATCGGGAAACTCATTAACCATAGGGATGGATTAAATGGTTGGTGACTCTACTTCCACATTATGAACCCGAACTAAGTGATAAATATATCCCTTTCTGATCATCTTCCTTGCCTAGAGATAGAAAATAAATCTACCTCTCGGTGACAACATATTACCTTTCCACTCCAAAACAGGCTCCCTGGAAATTGAAATCAGACTATCTTTGATCTACAATAAACGTTGGCAAAATCCATACCCATTATAACATCAAATTCTACCATATCTAACTCCATTAGGTCCGCTACGATAGATCGACTATGAACTACTATTATACAACCCATATATACTCGCTTAGCTATCACTGAGTCCCCAACATGTGTAGACATCTTAAAAGGTTTAACCAATTCGGGTTTTATTTCAAACATACTATCAACCAACGGAGTAACATGTGATAAGGTGGAACCTGGGTTAATCAATGCATATACATCATATGAGGAGACTAATAATATACCTGTAACAACATCAGGTGATGACTCATGATCCTATCGTCCTGCCAACGGATAAATGCGGTTCTGAGGACCGCTCGAGCTAGATATTATGCCTCTGCATGTACCACAACTCATTTGTACTTGTGAACCTTGCCTAGGGGGGCGTACTTATGATGAGGAACCAACTACAGATCCCGCTGGCTGAGTTATGCTTACATCACCTCTCTTCGGACAATCCCTCATAATGTGGCCCTAATAACCACAAGTATAAAAAACAACCAATCCCATACGGCACTGCCCGACATGATTCTTACCACACTGAGAACATCGTGGCAAGGGCGGCCTCATATGACTTGACTCGCCCCTAAATTGAGAACCTGAGGCCCTGTAATTCTGATCAGGCCCTAAATAACAATAAAATCTCTTACCGCCAAACTGAGGGTGTGCGCTAGCCGATGGCTGGGATGGATACCTCGGGTATTGTTGTCTCTGACCACCTCGAAACTCACCAGAAGGACCTGAAGACCTCGCTTTCTTATTCTGGGCCCTATCATGCTCACGATTGGACCTTTGTTTCTGCTTACACTCCTCTACACCCTGAGCGTATGCTTGAATGCGAGAAATATCCATGTCTGGCTGAAGTGAGACCGACATACAATCGTTAAGCAAGTGCGACTCTAACCTCATCACGAACGGGTGAACCCGATCCTCCATATTTGATACAATAGTGGGAGCATACCTAGCCAAAAAATCAAACTGATGACTATACTTCCGAACACTCATGTTACCCTGCTGAAGGGTCAAGAACCTATCAACTCTGGCCCGCCTAAGCTCTGGTTGCAGATAATGATGAAGAAAAGCTTTTGTAAACTCCTGCCATACTTCTGGAGGGGCATCCTCACCTCTGCACAACTCCCAAGACTAGTACCAATTAACTGCAACATTCTGAAGTCTATAGGAAGCTAGCTCAACTGACTCAGTCATAGTGGCCTTTATTACCCTCAAAGTCCTCTGCATTTGATCAATAAATACTTGAGGGTCTTCGTTTGAATCTGCCCTAGTGAATACCGGAGGGTCCGAATTAATGAAATCAAGAACCCTCGCACTGACGGACCTATCTGCATGAGCAATACCTACTTTCTAACGTCGAGCTTACGCGGCTACTAATCAAGTTAATAGCTGAATAGCATCTCTCATCTCCTGACACGGTGTATCTAGCTGAGGGACTGAACGTACAGGGGCGGGTGCTGGAGCTGGTGCCCCTCGGAGCTATTCTGAAAAGGGCGGGGTATGTGAAGTCTGATATGGAATCTCACTATAAGACTTTCCCCGAGCCCTGGTTACTCTTAGCGCTCGCCTAGTAGTCTCACCATCGACGGACTTTCCCTTATGGGCATTTGTAGTCTTCGGAGGCATCGCTGAAAACGTAACATACTGTTAGGAACATGAATTCTTATATGGCATGATCTAAGATAAGAAGAGAGGATAACATCCTATATGTCCTGTAGACTCCTATCTATAAGTGTGGTGCACAACATACCCATAAACAAGAGTCTACTAGACACATTCTATAGCCAACCCTAGGATAGAACTGCTTTGATACCACTTTTGTCATGACCCAAACCGATGGGTCGCAACGAGTGCCCTAGTCCTACCTGTCGAATACCCCTAAGCATGTGTCTAAGATATAAACCTGAATAACATCTGCTGAATTACGAGAATAACATACATGAAGGAAACCTGCCCAAAAGGCATATGTACATATACATGCAGAATACGTGGGGCTAGCCGACAAGGCTGCTATAGACAACTACATATCCAAAACTGGAAGCCGGCAAGACCACATACTAACCAACTATACATACTGTCTACAGACCTCTAATAGAAAATACCATTATACAAGAAAGGGACTGGGCCACGTCATACCCATATATGTATACAAGCATATCGTACCAAAATTAAAAGCAGCTCCGGACAAGTGGAGCACGCCAACTCTCGCTGATCAAAGATCCTAAGAAGGCGGCTCGTCTGCTTTCCTACCTGCACCTACGGTCATGAAACACATGCCCTGGGAAATAGGGCGTCAGTACGAATAATGTACTGAGTATGTAAGGCATGAAAATCAGTACATAGAAGACATAGATGAAACACATAATAAAGAATTCCGCTTGTAAGACTAAATTACTTGTAAATCTTGAAACATTTATAATGCCATGCACATGCATATAAATGTCGTGCCATGCATGAGTATAGGCATACATAACATCATCAAGCCTCTCAAGGAATCCCATCGTATCATCTCGGCCACTCTGTGCAAAATCAACAATATATGCCAATTGATCAGGTGGTGGTGCTTATATAACACCGTAACGTTTTCACATGTCCCATATACATATATATATATATATATATATAATGCCATCTAGTCATGGGTCAATGCACATGTATAAAAGAATGAAATACATAAAGATATGTTAATAATCTCAATATTCCTTTCGGATAAACTTTATCAACTGCGTATCATTCGAAGACCCATGAACAGAAGATATAATAATATGTCACATGGGGAATCAAGAACATAGAGACCCCTAGTATTTCTATGAATGGAGTCGTTTATTAAAATTGTGTGTTTGCTCGTTTCTTTTTGTATCATTTGGACCATGCCAAAAAGAAATAAGGGATGATCTTGACATACCTGGAGTAGGGAAAAATCCGTATGATATTCTTGAAAAAGATTGCACCATACTCCTTTAGAACCATAAAATTTTATGTTGCTAAGGTGCTTATAATTCTCGTCGGTTGAAGAAATCACGTTGTAGTATCTTTGTAGGAACTTGTAGGAATTTGTAAGAAATTATGTTGCTAATGTGGTAAATCTCATGTTCTTGATTGTAGTGTTGTGTAAGGAATTGTAGGAATTTGAATGTAGAGGTTGAGAATGAAATGTTGTTTGTATTCAAAATCCAAGAAATGTAGTATCTTGAAATTAATATATTAGGTTGCGACCTAATCACATATGACCAAGAGTCATTTGTTTAGTTAGTGTCTTGCTTACACATAGGGTGGGGGAGGGGTCTTAATCTTATCCTATAACCAATTAATTAATTAGGTAATATTTCGCTACCCGATAATTAACCAATTACCCACATAATTAAAAATTATCTCAAATTACTTAAAATTCTACTTATTTTTAATACACTTTATACATCGTACTATCACAATCATATGGTACCTTCTATGGTACTAGTCAATAAATATCGGGTATTATAGCTCGGACCGTTTTTTATCTCAAATCGATAACCTTCAATGAAACTCATTTTCTTTAATTCATGTACCCTTTATCCTTCATGGCACTTACTTATCGCTTGGTATAACTAGCATAAATACGTTAACCTCAAGATAATCTCATCCCCGAGTCTACGTCGATTAACTGAAGATGAAATTTTTACGTACGAAACACGAGATGTAACAGTATCCTTAAAACCACAATACAAGTTAATTGTTACTCGAATTTTAGGGTAAATAGTTTGGCGCCCACCGTAGAACTAAGGATGATAGTGATTGTTCAATATTGATTCTGGTAAAACAATATTTTACGCTTGTTCTTGTCAAGAATATTTGCTTTCAGGTTGAAACGTGTCGAACTCACAAAACGCATCCACACTTGGTTACAATGACCTCAGACCTCATGGGGAAAACTAGAATGTTATTTCTCCAGGAATCGAGGTTCCACGGGCTGATCTCGGAGGAGCACCGCCCGTCAACCCGGTCGACGTCAGTTCTCACGTTGCTCTGAATGCAGACTTAGGTGCAGATCCCGAGGGGAGTGTACACAGAGACGGCCAAACACATGGTCGAGGTACACAGGGCATAGGAGAAGAATGCGTCAGTCTCCAAGTGATATTCGAAATGCTTCAGAAACCACCATTGCTCAGTTACAAAGTCAGCATAGAGCTCCAAATAGGGTCAAACAGGAAACTACTCGTCGTATCGAGCCAGTACTGGAAAGATCGGGTGATAACACATCGACAACCGATCATAATATAAGAAGATGATCGAGGAGATCACCAAGAGAATTAAATCATGAGAGAGAAAAATCGAAGCCAATGATAAAAAGGTGGAGACTTACAACTCCCGAGTTGACCAGATACCGGGGTCACCACCGATATTGAAAGGAATGGATTCGAAGAAGTTTGTGCAAAATTCGTTCGATGCGAGTGCGGCTGTGACGCCCATTTCGAAGAAGTTTCGTATGCCTGACATACCCAAATATAATTGGACCACTGACCGCAATGAGCATGTTACCTCATACATATGCGCCATTAAGGGTAATGATTTGGAGGATTATGAAATCGAGTCTGTGTTGCTGAAAATGTTCGGAGAGACCCTGTCGAAGGGAGAAATGATTTGGTATCACAACCTGACACCAAATTCCATCGATTCATTCGCCATGATGGCGAATTCTTTCATAAAAGCACACACCATGGCCATAAAGATCGCAATGAAAAGATCGGACCTCTTCAAGGTGAGACAGTGGGACAAAGATGCTAAGGGAGTTCGTGTCTCAGTTCCAAATAGAACGCATGGAGTTTCCACCGGTCACAAATGATTAGGCCGTTCAAGCTTTCACCTAAGGGTTGAATGGACGGAGTTCGGTAGCATCACGATAGTTGAAAAAAAATTTCATTGAGTACCCAGCTGTAACTTGGGCAGATGTTCGCAATCCATATCAATCGAAGATCAAGGTCGACGACGACCAATTGGATCCCCTTCCGGTTCAGTGCATCCAAATTGGCCGACAGGTAAAAATCAGAGGGATGTCGATAGAGAGCCAAGGTTGAATAAAGGTCCGTACCAGCCGTATATTGCAGATCGAAGGAATAATCGTCTGGGATGAAACTCTACCTTGAATGATTGAAGGAGCGATCGTGGACAGAATTCTTGGGGAATTATGAGTAAAATTGTCTTCGACAAGTATGCAGATCCCACAGAGGCACCTCGGCTATCATAGTACAATTTTAGCGTCGATGCATCAGGCATTGTATCAGCTACCGGAGGGATCAAAGACACTAGGTGGCCCAGGCCTAGACAGCTCAATCCTTCTAAAAGGAACCCAAATTTAATGTGTAAGTATCATGGAACACACGGTCATAGGACCGAGATTGCAAGCAGTTGAGGGAGGAGGTAGCATGTCTATTCAACGAGGGTCACCTTCGAGAGTTCCTCAGCGATTGAGCTAAGAATCACTTCAGGGAAAGGGAAAACAGCGGGAAGAACGAAAAAGAAGAGCATCAACATGTTATTCATATGATCGTCGGAGGGCTCGATGTTACACAAGGACCCATATTCAAACGCACTAAGGTGTCAATCACTAGAGAGAAACGGACTCGAGACTATGTGCCCGAAGGCACTTTATCATTCAATGACGAAGAAGTAGAAGGCATTTCTCACCCGCACAATGACGCCCTGGTAATCTCTATCATGGTGAATAAAATTCAAGTTAAGCGTGTTTTAGTAGATCGATATAGATCGGCAAACATCATCAGATCGAGGGTCATGGAACAGCTCGGCCTACAGGACCAAATTGTACCTGCATCTCGAGTCCTAAACAGCTTCAATATGGCAAATAAAAAACCTAATGGGGATATTATTCTACCGATGAACGTGGTCAGAACCGTCCAAGATACTAAGTTTCATGTCATCGAAGGCGACATGAGGTATAATTCACTGCTCGGGAGGCCTTGGATCCACAACATGAGGGCAGTACCGTCGACCCTCCACCAAATGATGAAGTTCCCGACGATGGATGGTGTAAAAAGGGTATACGGGGAACATCATGCAGCAAAGGAAACTTTTGCGGTCGATGAATTAACACCGATATCGACACTATCGACCTCAGAAAAATTGAACACCGAAGGTAAACAGGCGGCCAAAACCGCCCGCTGCCTCGATCGAATCGGAGAAACATGTAATAGATGAAAAAGAATAGGAGCATTTTCAACCCCATCGGACCTTTGTAGTTCCCGAAGATTCGGAAGCCACCAAATCAATAGTCGAAGAGCTGAAACAGGTTATACTGATCAAGTACCTGCCAGAGCAAACGATATACTTGGGAACGGGATTAGCTCCCGAACTCAGGAAATAATTATTCAATTTCTTATTGATAATATCGACTGTTTTGCATGGTCCCATTTAGACATGACATGGATCCCACCGGATCTAACGACACATCCAGTGAGCGTGAACCCCAAGGTCAGACCGGTGAAGCAAAAGAGAAGGCCCCAGTCTGAGGTAAAACATGCCTTCATAAAGGACGAGGTAACTAAACTTCTCAAAATTGGGTCCATTCGGGAGGAGATACATATTAATGGCTAGTTAACAAAATGTTTGAAGAGAAAATAAGTAAGTCAATGGAAGTTTATATTGAATACATTCTAGTTAAGTCCCTGCGCGCAAAGGAACATTTGGCTCATTTGTAGGAAACATTCAAAATCTTAAGGAAGTACAACTTGAAGCTCAACACCGATTAATGTGCTTTCGAGGTCGGTTCAGGAAAATTCCTTGGCTTCATGGTATCAAATTGGGGGATCGAAATCAACCTCAATACAATCAAGGCCATCACCGTCGTGGATAGTGTAAAAGCCGTACAAAGGCTGACCGGACGGATAGCCGCCTTGGGTCGATTCATCTCGAGGTCATCGGATCGGAGCCACATATGTTTCTCACTGCTCAAAAAGAAAAATTATTTCGCCTGGACTCCGGAATTCCAACAGGCATTGGAAGAATTGAAGCGATACTTATCGACCCTACCTCTGCTTCACACTCCAAAGGTAGATCAGAAACTTTACTTATACCTGTTGTCACACCTCCTTTTTCACTACCCCCTCTTGGATTAATGAAAGGGTAATAAGGGAGTTTTTCCACTTTAAGTGACATTATTCAATTTTGGGATTTATTTATTATTTCAGAGTCACCACCCGGATTTTTGACGATGCTCTGGGACACCGTTTTGTTTTGAAAATCCCAAACCGAGGAATTTTGACTCTATTTTGATTTGTCTGCGACTAGAAATCCTAGTAAGGAATTTTGTTAACCCGGGAGAATGTGTTAGGCATTCCCGAGTTTCGTGGTTCTAGCACGGTCGCTTAACTATTATTATTTGGCCTAAGTTATCTGATTATTTAAGTGTTTTAGCCTATTGCATATTTAAACTCTTAGAAATTTAGCCGCTTTTGATAAGTATGAATTTCTCTTGAAAACAAGTCACGAGAACGTGCACTCGTTATACTTTTGTACATGTTACAACTACGCCACATGAAATGCATCCGTAATTGCGACACGTGGTTTTTATTATAGTTTGAAGTTTTAAGACGGGGACATGAGTTGTCGCGCCCGAGTGTAGATTACGTAGTCAAGACTATGGTCATGACGGTTTTATAATGCCCGTTGATGGCGATGTTCGATTATCCCTTATGCTTTCTATTTGAGGGAGTATTTTAGTTTTTAAGATCAATTAGGACGTTTTATGGATTTATCTTGAACAAGTCACGATGGCGTGCACTTGTCGTTTTTGAGCACACGGCAAACACGTCACATGAAATGCACCCATGGTTGCTATGTGCAATCTTATTAGTTGTTTGGAGTTAAGGGTCGGGGGCACGAGTTGCCACGCTCGAGTGTAGATTATATAGTCATGACTATGGCCGTGACGGTTGGAAAATGCTTATTTGAAGCAAAATTCGATTATTCTCTAAGTAACCATAAGACTACCCATCGTATGGTGTCACAATTCAGGAACTTCTAAGATTACTACAAATAATGGGTTGAAAGAATAATATAGTTGTTTTAAGAAAAATAAAACAGTCTCTATGACCTAAGAGAAGACTCCAGGGATCTGCGAACGCCGACAGATATACCTCGTGTCTCTGACTGGTGGATGTCTGCTACTAAAAACCTTTAATGATGGCCGGTACCTGGATCTGCACAAGAGTGCAGAGTGTAGTATTAGTACAACCGACTCCATGTACTGAGTAAATGCTGAGCCTAACCTCGACGAAGTAGTGACGAGGCTAAGGCGGGAACTCATAACTTAACCTGTAACAATATATATAATAAAGCAAGAAAACAATTCTACACAAACAAGAAAGATAAACTGCAACACTAAATAAAATAACCTAGTCGCCAATTCTAGGCCTCAGTTTTAACCAAGATCTCCCATGAATTTCCAAATTTCCAAATTTCACTTTATAATAACCGTATGTGCATAATATGAGAAACAATAGAGTAAAACAGTGAAGTTTCAAAATATTTGTGTTTAAAATCAGTAAATCATAATGTCCTCCCTTATCACTTTCTTGTTGCGGCGTGCAACTCGATCCCAGTTGTCCACCCTTATCACTATCTTTTATCTCACCTGTCCACCCTTATCACTATCTTTTAGCTCCACAGTTGTAAACAGAAAATTGTACTTCTCATAAACTTCATCAATATTATCTCAAAATGGAACCAACAGGAATATGTACATATCTCGTAAAATAATGTCAACCCACTAAATCTTTATGTACCACAATGAAACCAAGGTAACAACTAATACTTTTCCAAAAATAATTGTAACAAGACTTAACAACAAATTAACAAGTTAGGTAATCATAGAAACAACAATGAACATGAAACAATTAAGACATGAGTCAATTAAATTGGAAACGGGGAAGGGATCATATAAGCAGGAAATTTGGTGGTGTATAGATACTCGTCACCTCACCTATACACCATACACATGCATTTTCACATAACAATTAAGTTGGGAATTCATATTCCCTCATGTCAAGGTTAAACCAAGCACTTACCTCAAATTCGCAGGCCACTCACTGCTCAATTATAGATTTTCCTTTTGAATTCACCTCCAATACACTCGAATCAAACCATAATTAACTTAATATCATTAATTAATGCTAAAGGAACTAACTTTACTTAAAATTATAATTTTTCCAAAGTTTTCTAAAAAAAGTTAAAATCCGACCCTTTGCCCGCTTTGTCCAAACTCGGTATTTGAATCAAATTACGTTTACCCATTCACCCACGAGCCCGAATATACAATTAGTTTCAAAATACAACCTCAATTCGAGGTAAAGATTCGATTTATACAAAATTCCGTAATTCTACCCAAACCCTAAATATTTACCATGAAAACTCTTGAATTTTGATTTAAATGTGATGAAAAACATTGTGTAATTCAAAGAGTAAAGTTTAGAATTGATTACCAACAACTTGGGGATGAACTTTGATGAAGCAAACCGTCCTTGGGGTTGTGTAGTTCGAAAATTATGAAGAAAAAGGGTTATGACCGTGTTTAAAATTTAATATATATAGCTGGGCAGGCCTTCTATGCGTTTGTGTGGGCCTGCCTGCATTCGCATAGGGTAATGGGAAGTGTCCTTCGCGATCGCATAAGGAGGGCCACATTTGCATAGGGTATTTGGGTTCCCCTCCCCAGGCCCCGTTTGTGCATCGCGTTCGCGTAGCCCATCACGCGTTCGCGAAGCTTTAACTGCCAGTGCTTCGTGTTAGCATGAGGGTCTACGCATTCGCATAGAACAAAAACGACCCCCCAGCTAATTACTCTATGCGTTCGCGTCTGGGGTCAAGCGAAAGCGATGAGAAAAATACATGTGCACTAACAACAAAAAACCAGCAGATCTCTATAAGTGTAAAACACCCCGCGGCCTACCAAAACTCACCCGAGCCCTCGGGGCTCTAAACAAAACATGCACGCAAGTCTAAAAATATCATACGGACTTGTTCGTGCGATATAATCGTGAACATAACATGTAAAAATATGAATTAAACCTCAAAACTCATCATTTTTCTCAAGAACACTTAAAGTTTATTATTTCTCAACCGGACGTTCAAATCACGTCAAATAAACTCCGATTTTTACCAAATTTCACAGATAGTATTCAAATACTATAACAAATCTGTACCATTCTCCGGAACCAAATTACGGGCCCGATACCAATGGTTTCAAATATTAATTTTTTTCTTTATTTCATTAATAATTCAGCAAAACAATTTCTTTCAAAAATTGATTTTTAAGGCTTGGGACTTCGGATTTCATTTCCGGGCATACACCAAGTCCCATATTTTACTGCGGACCTCCCAGGATCGTTGGAACACATATCCGGGTCCGTTTGCTCAAAATGTTGTCCAAAGTCAACTATAATAAAATTTTGACTCTAAAAATTACTAATTCTCATAATTTCACATAAAAGCTTTCCAGTTTCATGCCCCGACTCTGCATGCAGATCGAGGTATTTAAAATTAGTCTTTTTTATGGCTAATAAGCCTAGAATTAGGTCTAATTTCATAAAATGACCCCTTGGGTCATCACAATCTCCACCTCTAAAACAAACGTTCGTCCTCGAACGGATATAGAAATTTACCTGAATTGGCGAACAAGTGTGGATATCTACTCTGCATGTCTGACTCGGACTCCCAAGTAACTGCCTCAAGGGGCTGGCCATTCCGCTGCATTCGAACTGAAGGAAAACTCTTAGATCTCAACTGACGAACTTGCCGGTCTAAACTGGCTACCGGCTCCTTCTCATAAGTCAAGTCTTTGTCCAATTGGACAGAGCTGAAATCTAACACGTGGGGCGGGTCACCATGATATTTTCGGAGCATAGACACGTGGAATACCGGATGAACCGAGGATAACCTCGGAGGCAATGCAAGTCTATAAGCTACCTCCCCCACTCTATCAAGAATTTCAAATGGCCTGATATACCTAGGGCTCAACTTGCCCTTCTTCCCAAACCTCATAACACCCTTCATGGGCGATACACGAAGCAATACTCTCTCTCTAACCATGAATGCCACATCACGAACCTTACGATCGGCATAACTCTTTTTCCTAGATTGAGCTACACGAAGTCTCTCCTGAATAATCTTGACCTTGTCTAAGGCCTCCCGAACCAAGTATGTACCCAGTAACCGAGCCTCTCCCGGCTCAAACCATCCAACTGGCGATCTGCACCGTCTACCATATAATGCCTCATAAAAAGCCATCTGAATACTCGACTGATAGCTATTATTATAAGCAAACTCCGCTAACGGCAAGAATTTATCCCAAGAACCTCCAAAGTCAATAACACAAGCGCGGAGCATATCCTCCAAAATCTGAATGGTACGCTTGGATTGCCCGTCAGTCTGAGGATGAAATGTTGTGCTCAACTCCACCCGGGTACCCAACTCACGCTGAATTTCCCTCCAAAAGTGTGAAGTAAACTGTGTACCCCGATAAGAAATGATAGACACGGGCACACCATGAAGGCGAACAATCTCCCAAATATATAACTCTGCCAACCGCTCCCAGTATAAGTACTCACCACAGGAATGAAATGTGTTGATTTTGTCAGCCTATCCACAATAACCCAAACTGCATCAAGTTTCCTCTAAGTCTGTGGGAGTCCAACAACGAAGTCCATAGTGATACGCTCCCACTTCCACTCAGGAATCTCTATCTGCTGAAGCAAACCACCGGTTCTCTGATGCTCGTATTTTACCTGCTGACAATTTAAGCAACGAGCCACATACGCAACAACGTCCTTTCATTCTTCTCCACCAATAATGCTGCCTCAAGTCCTGGTACATTTTGGCTTCACCTGGGTGTATGGAATACTTAGAACTGTGAGCCTCCTCAAGGATCAGCTCACGAAGGCCATCAACATTAGGCACACATATACGACCCTGCATCCTCAAAACACTGTCATATCTAACTGTAACCTGCTTGGCACCACCGCGCCGAACTGTGTCCCTAAGGACCGTCAAATTCGGGTCATCATCCTACCGCTCTCGAATACGCTCAGTTAGAGAGGACCGAGCGACTGTACAAGCTAGAACACTACTGGACGAAATATCCAACCTCACAAACTGATTAGCCAACGTCTGAATGTCTGAAGCTAACGGTCTCTAACTGACTGGAATATACGCAAGGCTGCCCATACTCACCGCCTTTCTACTCAATGCATCGTCCACCACTTTGGCCTTCTCTAGGTGATATAATATGATGACATCATAATCCTTCAGTAACTCTAACCATCTCCGCTGCCTCAAATTTATATCCTTTTGCTTGAATAAGTACTTGAGACTATGATGGTCAACGAAAACCTCACACGGAACGCCACAAAGATAGTGCCTACAAATTTTCAATGCATGAACAATGGCTGCAAACTCTAAGTCATGAACAGGATAATTCTTCTCATGGACTTTCAGCTGCCAAGACGCATAACCAATCACCCTGCCATCCTGCATCAATACTGATCCAAGTCCAACTCGAGAAGTATCACAATACACCATGAAAGAACCCGCACATGATGGTAACACCAACACCGGTGCTAAAGTCAAGGCTATCTTGAATTTCTCAAAACTCGCCTCGCACTCGTCTGACCATTTAAATGGGGCACCTTTCTGAGTCAATTTAGTCATCGGGGATGCTATGGATAAAAACACCTCCACAAAACGTTGGTAGTAACCCTCCAAACATAAAAAGCTTCTTATCTCCGTGGTTGTAGTGGGTTTAGGCCAGTTCTTGACTACCTCAAGTTTCTTAGGATCAACCTGAATACCCTCAGCTGATACGATTTGACCCAAGAAGGCTACTGAATCCAACCATAACTCACATTTTGAAAACTTGGCATACAACTGATTATCTCTAAAGGTCTAGAGAGCTATACGAAGGTGCTGCTCATGCTCTTCCCGACTGCGGAAGTATATTAGAATATCATCAATGAACACGATCACGAAAGAGTCCATATGAGGCTTGAAAACCTGATTCATAAAGTCCATAAAGGTTGTTGGAGCATTAGTCAACCTAAAGGACATCACCAGAAATTTATAATGCCCAAAGCTCGTCCGAAAGGTTTCTTAGGAACATTGGATGCCCTAATATTCAGCTGATGATAGTCCGATCACAAATCAATTTTCGAAAATACCCTAGTACCCTGAAGCTGATCAAATAAGTCATCAATTATCGGCAACGAATACTTATTCTTGATAGTCACTTTATTCACCTGCCGGTAATCTATACACATCCTCATCGACTCATTTTTTTTCTTACAAACAAAACCAGTGCACCCCAAGGCGAGACACTAGGTCTGATGAAACTCTTATCTAGCAAGTCTTGCAACAGTTCCTTCAAATCCTTCAATTGTGGAGGGGCCATTTGATATGGAGGGATGGAAATGGGCTGAGTGCCCGGAGCCACATCAATATAAAAATCAATATCTCTGTCGGGTGACATCCCCGCCAGGTATGCAGGAAATACCTCGGGAAACTCACGAACAATAGGAACTGACTCTATAGAAGAAACCTCGACATCAGAGTCACGAATATGAAAAATAAGCCAAACATCCCTTCTCCACCATGCGACAAGCCTTGGCATATGAAATCACTCGGTTGGGAGAATGACCGGGAGTCCCTTTCCATTATAATCGAGGCAACCCCAGCAAAGCTAAGGTAATTGTTTTGGAGTGACAGTCCAGGATGGCATAATAAGGTGATGACCAATCCATGCCTAATATAACATCAAAATCGACCATGTCTAGAAGTAAAAGATCCACACTAGTTTCAAGACCTTTAATGAATAAAACGCACGAACGACACACACGATCTACCATAATAGCATTCCACAATGGTGTAGACACATAAATAGGAACACTCAAGGAATCACGGGGCACATTCAAATACGAGGCAAAATAGGATGAAACATAAGAATAAGTAGACCCCGGATAAAAAAACTGAAGCAGCTCTATCACAAAATGAGATGATACCTGTAATAACAGCGTCGTAGGACTCCGCTTCAGGCCTGGCTGGAAATGCATATAGTCAGGGCTTGGCCCCGCCACCCTGAACCACATCTCTGGGATGACCTCCACCTCTAGCGGGCTAGCCTCCACCCCTAACTACCTGACTTCAACCTCTAACATTCTGGCCTCTACCTCTAACTACCTGACCCATACCCCTTGTTGGCTGGGCAGGTGGTACTGGAGCTGGTGCCGGAACTATAGCACGAGAACCCTGATGCTGAAGCTGATTACCTGCATATTTCGGACAAGTCCTCCGAACATGCCTATATTCACCACACTCAAAACATCCCTCCTGATACGTAAGCTGACCCGGACGAACAGGCGAACCATGATAAAAACTCTGCAGAGGAGGTGCTTTAATAGGAGCTGAAGGAGCATTGTATACTGGCTGAGAAGAAGGAGGCACATAAGAACCACGACCACCCGAAGTACCATGTGAAGCCTGTAGTGTTGAATGAAATGGCCTGGAAGAATGGCCTCTGCTAAATGAAGTCTCACCTCCAGATGAGGGACCACTGAAACCACCGGAATGGCGAGGTCTCTTGTTAGACCCCTGACCTCCCATCCCAAGAACCGACTCAAGCCTCCTAGCCACATTAGTTGCATCCTGAAAAGAAATCTTGGTCCCTGTCTCCTTAGACATCTGCAACCAGATGGGCTGAGCAAGGCCCTCAATAAATCGTCTGACCCTCTCTCTCTCTCTGTGGGTAGCAAGAGAATAACATGTCTAGCCAAATACATGAATCGAGTCTCATACTGGGTCACAACCATGTTGTCTTGCTGAAGTCGCTCAAACTAACGACGCTTCTCCTCTCGAGTAGTAACAGGCAAAAACTTTACCATAAAGAGATGAGAAAACTGATCCCAAGTCAAGGTAGGCGACCCAACTGGTCTAGTCCCTCCACCATTTCTTGGCGAAACCAGTCATCTGAAAAGCAGCAAAATTGACCCCATTGGTCTCCAAAATACCCATATTATGCAACACCTCATGACAACTATCCAGATATTCCTGAGGGTCCTCTGAAATAGAACCACTGAAGTGAACAGGGATAAGCTTGATAAACCTGTCCAATCTCCACAAAGCATCTAAAGACATGGCTTCCCCATAAACGGGCAGCACTGCTGCAACTCGCTGAATTATCCCAACTGGATTGGCTGCTGGGGTATGAACCTGAGGAGTAGTCTGAACTGGAGTGTGGGTAGCAAGAGTCTGGACCCCTCCTCCAGCCTGAGATACGGCTGCTGCAATGGGGAATGTGCCAGTCTGGGCCACACTCTCCATAATGCCCACTAAACGGACCAAAGCGTCATGAAGTACCGGGGTAGCAATAAACCCATCTGGGACCTGAGCTGGTCCTGCTTGAACGGTCTGAGCTGGAACCCCCTCATTAATCTCGATCTGAGGTTCCACAGTTGGGGATGCTGCCTGAGCAATGGGCTGAGTCCTGCCCCTGCCTCGGCCTCTGGCGCAGCCTCGGCCTCTGCCCCTAGTAGGAGTTGCTGTTGCTGCTGCTGGAGGACCAGAATGTTGGTCAGCGGAAGAGGAAGCACGTGTTCTCGCCATTTGTGAGAGAATAGAATAATCCAATCAGTATTTGAGATAACAAGAATCGCACGATAAATAGAAATAAAATGGAGTTGTTTCCTAACTCAATAGCTTATAAGAGATAAGTACAGACGTCTCTGTACCGATCCTTCAGACTCTATTGAGCTTGTTCGTGAAATGTGATACCTAAGCAACCTAGTGCTCTGATACCAACTTGTCTTACCCAAATTCCCAACCTTAGGGATTGTGATGGCTTTAACACCACACTTCCTAGGCAAGCCAATGTTAGAGTTTATTTAATTAATTTCCATTAAAGTTTATTCAACCATATCAAAACAATTATAAATAAACTAACTTTATTACTTCTATTTCATAAATCCACGAATAAAACAATAAATAAATAATTAAGATGAGCCTCTGACTAAATAAGTAACAATAAGACTACCCTAGGGTCTGGTATCACAATTCACAAACTTCTAAGATTACTACAAATAATGGGCTGAAAGAATAATATATCTATTTTGAGAAAAATAAAACAGTCTCTATGAACTAAGAAAAGACTCCAGGGATCTGCGAACGCCGTCAGATGTACCTCGTGTCTCCGAATGGTGGATGTCCGCTACTAAAAATCTCTAATGCTGGCCGGTACCTGGATCTGCACAAAAGAGTGCAGAGTGTAGTATCAGTACAACCGACCCCATATACTGAGTAAGTGCCGAGCCTAACCTCGATGAAGTAGTGACGAGGCTAAGAAGGGCAATCATACTTAACCTGTAACAATATATATAATAAAGCAAGAAAATAATTCTACACAAACAAGAAAGATAGACTGCAACACTAAATAAAATAACTCAGTCGCCTATTCCAGACCTCAGCTGTAACCAAGATCTCACATGAATTTCAAAATTTGCAAACTTCACTTTAAAATAACTGTATGTGCATAATATGAGAAACAATAGAGTAAAATAGGAAATTTTCAAAATCTTTGTGGTTAAAATCAGTAAATCATAATGTCCTCCCTTATCACTTTTTTGTTGCGGCGTGAAACCTGATCCCACCTGTCCACCCTTATCACTATCTTTTATCTCATTTGTCCACCCTTATCACTATCTTTTATCTCAACAGTTTTAAACAGAAAACTGTACTTCTCATAAACGTCATCAATATTATCTCAAAATGGAACCAACAGGAATATGTACATATCTCGTAAAACAATGTCAACCCACTAAATCTTTATGTACCACAATGAAACCAAAGTAGCAACTAATACTTTTCCAAAAATAAGACTTAACAACAAATTAACAAGCCAGGTAATCATAGAAACAATAATGAACATGAAACAATTAAGACATGAGTCAATTAAATTGTAAACGTGGAAAGGATCATGTAAGCATACAATTTGGTGGTGCATAGATACTCGTCACCTCACTTATACACCACACACATGCATTTTCACATAACAGTTCAGCTAGGGATTCCTATTCCCTCAAGTCAAGGTTAAACCAAGCACTTACTTCAAATTCGCAGGCCACTCACTGCTCAATTATAGCTTTTCCTTTTGAATTCACCTCCAATACACTCGAATCTAACCATAATTAACTTAATATCATTAATTAATGCTAAAGGAACTAACTTTACTGAAACTTATAATTTTTCCAAAGTTTTCTATAAAAAAAAAGTTAAAATCCGACCCCTGGCCCGCTTGGTCCAAACTCGGGGTTTGGACCAAATTACGTTTACCCATTCACCCACGAGCCTGAATATACAATTAGTTTCAAAATACAACCTCAATTCGAGTTAAATATTCCTTTTATACAAAATTCCGTAAATCTACCCAAACCCTAAATTTTTACCATGAAAACTCTTGAATTTTGATTTAAATTTGATGAAAAACAATGTGTAATTGAAAGAGTGAAGATTAGAATTGATCAAAAACTTGGGGATGAACTTTGATGAAGAAAATCGTCCTTAGGGTTGTGTAGTTCGAAAATTATGAAGAAAAAAGTTTCTGTCCGTGTTTAAAGTTGAATATATATAGTTGGGCAGGCCTTCTACGCGTTCGCGTGGGCCTGCCAACGTTCACATAGGGTAATGGGCAGTGGCCTTCACGATCGCGTAAGCAGGGCCACATTCGCATAGGGTATTTGGCTTCCCCTCCCCCAGGCCTCGTTTGTGCATCGCGTTCGCATAGCCCATCACGCGTTCGCGAAGCTTTAACTGCCAGTGCTTCGCGTTAGCGTGAGGGTTTACGCGTTCGCATAGAACAAAAACGACCCCCAACTAATTACTCTAATCTAACCATAATTAACTTAATATCATTAATTAATGCTAATGGAAGTAACTTTACTGAAAATTATAATTTTTCAAAAGTTTTCTAAAAAAATGTTAAAACCCGACCCGGGGCCCGCTTGGTTCGAACTCAAGGTTCGGACCAAATTATGTTTACCCATTCACCCACGAAACCAAATATACAATATTCGAAATCCGACCTCAATTCGAGGTAAAGATTCGATTTTTACAAAATTCCCTAATTCTACCCAAACCCTAAATTTTTACCATGAAAACTCTTGATTTTTGATTTAAATGTGATGAAAAACATTGGGTAATTGAAAGAGTAAAGTTTAGAATTGATTAGCAACAATTTGGGGATGAACTTTGATGAAGAAAATTGTCCTTAGGGCTGTGTAGTTCGAAAGTTATGAAGAAAAGGGTTCTGTCCGTGTTTAAAATTGAATTTATATAGCTGGGCAGGCCTTCTATGCGTTCTCGTGGGCCTGCCCGCATTCGCAAAGGGTAATGGGCAGTGGTCTTCGCGATCGCGTAAGGAGAGTCGCGTTCGCATAGGGTATTCGGGTTCCCCTCCCCTAGGACCCGTTTGTGCATCGCATTCGCGTAGCCCCTCACGCGTTCGTGAAGCTTTAACTACTAGTGCTTCGCTTTCGCGTGACGGTCTACGCGTTCACGTAATCGCGATGAGCAAAATACCTGTGCACTAACAACAGAAAACCATCAGACCTCTATAAGTGTAAAACACCTCGTGGCCTATCCGAAACTCACCCGAGCCCTCGGGGCTCTAAACAAAACATGCACACAAGTCTAAAAACATCATACGAACTTGTTCGTGCGATCAAATCATGAAAATAACATGTAAAAATATGAATTAAATCTCAAAACTCACCATTTATCTCAAGAACACTTAAAGTTCATTATTTCTCAACCGGACGTCCAAATCACGTCAAATAAACTCCAATTTTCACCAAATTTCACAGATAGTATTCAAATACTATAACAAATCTGTACCGGGCTCCGGAACTAAAATACGGGACCGATACCAATGGTGTCAAATATTAATTCTTTTCTTTATTTCATTAATAATTTAGCAAAACAATTTCTTTTAAAAATTGATTTCTAAGGCTTGGGACCTCGGAATTCATTTCTGGGCATATGCCCAAGTCCCATATTTTTCTGCGGACCTTCCAGGATCGTCAGAACACAAATCCGGGTCCGTTTGCTCAAAATGTTCACCAAAGTCAACTATAATCAAATTTTAACTCTAGAAATTACTATTTCTCATATTTTCACACAAAGGCTTTCCGGTTTCACGCCCGAACTGCGCACACAAATCGAGATATTTAAAATTAGTCTTTTTTATTGCTAATAAGCCTAGAATTAGGTCTAATTTAATAAAATTACCCCTTGGGTCATCACAACAGATCTCACGTTTGCGCAGAAGACTTCGCATTTGCGAGTAGGGTATGGGGTGCACTTTTTGCATTTTCCAGATTTGGGGTTGCAAGTACGATCCCCTCGGGTTCGCATTTGCGAAGGCAGAAGGAATGTTGAGACATCGCATTTGCGAAGAATTGCTCGTATTTGCAAGTCGTAATTGCGAAGCCCAGTTCGCAATTGCGACATCTACGCCTGATAAAAATTTGAGCTAGATGGGATTTTCTCTCATTCATTCAAATTTTAAAACCTAGAAACCCTTGAGGCGATTTTCCAAGAACTCTTCTTTCCCAATTCATTGGTGAGTGATTCTAACCTATTTTCTTTCTATCTTCCATTATATTTCATAAGATTTCAACCTAAAATCTAAGATTTTCGTGGTGGAAATTGGGGATTTGGGTAGAATTAGGTAATTTAAAATGGGAATTTTGACCTCAAATTGGTGTCGAATTTCAAAAAAACATACATAACCGGGCTTGGGGGTGAATGAGTAATCGGGTTTCTGTTCGAATTTCTGGTTCGGACCAAGTAGGCCTGAGGTCGATATTTGACCTTTTTTTGGAAAAAGTGTGGGAATTCTAAATTTATGCATTTGTAATTGATTTATTTAGCAATATTTGATATTATTGAGTCAATTGTGGTTAGATACGAGTGGGTTGGAGGCAGATTCTAGGGGATAGGCCCTGGTAGATCTCTGAGTTGATTGTAGAGTGAGGTAAGTGTTGAATTTAACCTTGATTTGAGGGAATCAGGAACCCTCAAACTATGTGCCATGTGAATTCCATGTGTTGCGGAGTATATGCGAGGTGACGAGTGCTTATACACAACTGAATTACTTGTTTCTCTGATTTTGCACTTTTCCTTAAATATTTCCCTTCATGCCTTAACCGTTATGTGCTCTAAATGCCTTCAATGCTTTAGTTTCTACTTGTTAATCATTGTTTCTCCTGTCAAAAATGATAGATCTTTCCATATTTACATGACTCGCTGATATTTTGCCTTAATTGACTTAATTGCACATTTTTAATTGTGATTTACTAGACTTGTCTTGTCGTGTAGTATTATACATATGATTTCCCAAGTTGGTATAGGGTTTCAATTTTGTTTCCGTTTCATATTCATTATTCGTAGAGATTCTTGTGCGTTGAACTATTGATTTAATTTCACTCATCGAATAGTTCGTACTGATATGGTGGGATCGTGTTGCATGCCGCAATAGGTGAAATGCAGGTGGATGATATAAAGGAATAAGGGCAAATTTGTACTGAAATGGTGGGATCGGATTGCACGCTGCAACAGGTGAAATAAAGGTGGTTTGATACTGTGAAATAAGGGTGAATTGTGATGCCGATTTGTTACATGGTGGGATCGGGTTGCGCGCCACACCATTTATTTATTTATGATTGTTGATATTGTTACAGTGGAATAAGGGAGGATTTTGTTGTACGATGGGATCGGGTTGCGTGCCGAAACAACCTATGTGTTCCTATTTCATTGAGTTGTGTTGGTTTTCGGTATTTTCATTTGAAACTCTAAGGATTAGTTATTCTGATTGTCACTAGTGTATTTCTTGAGGCTTTAACTATTATCTTCAGTTAGTTGTCTTATTTTGTTCCATATTTCCTTTTTCTTGTCTCTATTATATACTGCGTACGTGTTGTAGTATGAGTGACCTGCTTTTTCCTCGTCACTACTTCGTTGAGGTAAGGCTCGACACTTACAAAGTACATGGGGTCGGTTGTGCTCATACTACAATCTGCACTTTTTGTGCAGATTTTTGAGTCGGTCCCAACGACGGTTATAAGTGTGCTCGGATTGGCTAGCTTTGGGGAAGCTTGAGGTACTGCTGCTCAGCGTCCGCTGCTCGCAACATATATTTATTTATGATTTTTGATATTGCTACAGTGGAATAAGGAAGGATTGTGTTGTACGGTGGAATCGGGTTGCGCGCCGCAACAACCTATGTGTTCCGATTTCATTGAGTTATGTTGTTTTTTTGGTATTTTCATTTGAACTTGAAGGATTGGTGATTCTGATCATCACTAATTTATTTATGTAGGCTTTAACTATTATCTTTAGTTAGTTGTCTTATTTTGTTATATATTTCCTTTTCTGTCTTTATTATATACTGCATACATGTTGTAGTGTGAGTGACATGCTTTAGCCTCGTCACTACTTCGTCGAGGTTAGGCTGGGCACTTACAGAGTACGTGGGTCGGTTGTAATAATACTAAACTCTACACTTCTTGTGCATATTTTGGAGTCGGTCCCAACGACGGTTATTAGTGTGTTCTGACTAGCTAGCTTTGTTGAGACTTGAGGTACTGCTGCTCAGTGTCTGCACCACCTAAAGTCTCCTTTCCTTCAGAAAAATTTATGTTTTATTCAGACCTTTATTTGTACTATTCTAGTAGCTCGTGCACTTGAGACACCGGTGCAGGGTTGTATGAGATATTTTAGTTATTATAGCTTCCATACTTTACTTTGGATTAATACAATTATTTCAGTTCTTTCTCATTATTTAATTGAAGCAGTTAAAAAATAGATAAATTGTTCTAACGTTGACTTGCCTAGCAAGTGAAATGTTAGGCACCATCACAGTCTCGAAGGTGGGAAGTCTGGGTCGTGGCAAGTTGGTATCATAGCATTAGGTTACATTGGTCTCACGGGTCACGATCAAGCTTATTAGAGTCTGGAGGATGGGTACAGAGACGTCTATACTTATCTTCCAGAGGCTATGGAGTTTAGGAACAATTTCACTTCTATTATTCTCTATCGTGTGATTTTATTCTATCATCAATGATTGAATTTCTCTATTTTTGTCCTCTTGCAGATAGCGAGAACGCGTACCGCATCCTCAGTTGGACAGCAGTCGGAGCCCCTAGTCACAGCTCCTACGAGGGGTAGAGGTCAAGGTTAAGGTCGAGCTAGAGGCCGAGGCAGGGGCAGAGCTCAACATAGAGCTCGAGCAGCAGCACCAGTAGTGGAGCCTCAGGTAGATTTTTATGAGGAGGTTACAACTCAGACTGTACCTATTGGACCAGCTCAAGCCCTGGATGGGTTCATGGCCACCCTAGTGCTTCAAGACGCTCTAGTCCGTTTGGTGGGCCATATGGAGAGTGTGGCAAGGCCGGTACATTTCCTATTGCACCTACCGTCTCTCAGGCTGGGGCAGGAGCATAACCTCCTGCTACTCACACTCTGGAGCAGATGGCTCACAAGTATTAGACATTAGAAGCCTTGCAAGTTAGGTAGTTCAGCCGATTATTGCGGCACAGACCGGTGATGGACCCTCTATGTCTTCTGAGGCTTTATTAAGATTGTAAAAGTTTACAAAGCTCTTTCCAGTTCATTTCAGTGGTGAACCTTCGGAGGACCCAAAGGATTATCTTGACTGCTGCCATGGGGTACTGAAAAACATGGGTATATGTGAGACCAATGGGGTCAATTTTGCTGTATTTCAGATGACGGGTTCACCTTAAAAATGGTGGAGTGACTATATGTTGACTAGACCAGCTGGGTCGCCTGCTCTTACTTGGGACTAGTTCTCTCAGCTATTTCTAGAAAAGTTCCTTCCCATCACACTAAGGGAGGACTATTACAGGCAGTTCGAGCGTCTCCAGCAGGGAAGTATGTCATCCACTCAATATGAGATCCATTTTGTTGATCTAGCCCGTCATTCTCTTCTTCTGCTTCCTATTGAGAGAGAGAGAGAGAGGGAGAGAAGGTTTTATTGATTGAATCACTCACCCTATCAGGCTAGAGATGGATAAGGAGACCGGGGGTGAAATTTCTTTTCAGACGGCTTCTAATGTCGCCAGGTGGATCGAGATGGTTCTTGCATAAGAGAGATGGCAGGGGTCTGATAAGAGGCCTCGTCATTCTGCTGGTTTCAGTGGTGCCTCTTCTGGAGGCAAGGGTACTTTTTGTAGGGGTCATCATCCCAGGTTATTCCAGTCGGTGCTTCAAGCATCGCACAATGCTTCAGGGAGTCGTGGTCCTTATGTGACTTATTCAGGGCACCACCCTACAGTGTACAATCGGCTCCTATCAGTGCGTCTTTGATTTAGAGTTTTCGCCATGGTTATCCGGCCCATTCGAGCTAGTCTCAGTTTCAGCAGCCACAACACCAGGATGGTTGTTTTGAGCGTGGTGGTTTTGGGCATATGAGGAGGACTTGTCCGAGATTATTGGGCATCACGCCACAACAGATTTCTCGTGCCATTGTTCCGGCACTGGTTGCACCTCTACCCTCTCAACCAGCTTGAGGCAGGGGACATGCAGCCAGAGGTGGAGGCCAGGCCGCTAGAGGTGGAGGTCAGGCTGCTAGAGGTGAAGATTAGACCACTAGAGGTGGAGGCCAGCCAGTTAGAGGCCGTCCTAGAGATGTAGTTCAGAGTGGTAGGGCCCAACCTAGATGTTATGCTTTCCTAGCCAGGCTTGAGGCTGAGTCATCTGACGTTATTATCACAAGTATTGTTTCTGTTTTCCATAGGGATGCTTTCGTTCTATTTGATCCGGTCTCTACTTATTCCTACATGTCATCCTATTTTTCTTCATATTTGGTTGTGACTCGTGATTCTTTAAGTGCTCCTGTGTATGTGTCCACACCTGTGGCAGATTCTATTGTTGTAGATCATGTCTATTGTCGTGTGTGGTTACCATTTGGAGTCTCGAGACTAGCGTAGATCTTCTACTTCTTGATATGGTAGATTTTTATGTCATTTTGGGTATGGACTGGTTGTCACCTTATCATACTATATTGGATTATCATGCCAAGACGGCGAACTAAGACTTGTCGGGGTTGCCTCGATTAGAGTGAAAGGGACTCCTGGCCATTCTACCAACAAGGTTATTTCCTTTATGTGAAGGCTCGACATATGATCGAGAAGGGGTGTCTAGCTTATTTGGTTAATTTCCGCGATTCTAGTGCGGAGGTTCCTTCCATGGATTCAGTACCAGTTGTTCGTGAGTTTCCAGAGGTGTTTCCTGCAGACCTTCTTGGGAGGCCACCCAACATGGATATTGACTTGACTCTGAGCACTCAACCTATTTCTGTCTGCCATAGCATATGGCCCCGCTAGAGTTGAAAGAATTGAAGGAGCATTCCAAGATTTTCTCGATAGGGGATTCATTAGACCTAGTGTCTTGCCCTAGGATGCGCCTTTGTTGTTCGTGAAAAAGAAAGATGGATCAATGAGAATGTGCATAGATTTACCGGTAGTTGAACAAAGTCACCATCAAGAACAAGTATTCATTGTCGAGGATTGATGACTTATTTGATCAGCTTCAGGGTGCCAAAAATGATTTGAGGTCTGGATACCATCAGTTGAGGATTAGGGCATCTAATGTCCCTAAGACAGTCTTTCGGACTCGATATGGGCATTATGAGTTTCTAGTAATGTCATTTGGGCTGGCAAATGCCCAACAACATTTATGGATTTGTTGAACCGAGTGTTCAAGCCCTATCTGGATTCAGTTGTGATTGTTTTTATTGATGATATCTTGATCTATCCCCGTAGCTGAGAGGGGCACGAGCATCATCTTCGAATTTTACTGCAGACGCTGGGAGATAGCCAATTGTATGCCATGTTTCAAAGTGCGAGTTTTGGTTGAACTCGGTCGCTTTTTTAGGGTAGGTCGTATTAGCAGAGGGCATAAAGGTGGATGCTAAGAAGATTGAGGCAGTTCGAAACTAGACTAGACCCACTTCAGCTACGTAGATCCGGAGTTTCTTGGGTTTGGGAGGTTTTTACCGCCGATTTGTGGATGGGTTCTCACCTATGGCATCCCCAATTACCAGTTTGACCCAGAAGGATGCCCCGTTCAGATGGTCAGAAAAGCGAGGCGAGTTTTCAGAAGCTCAAGACTGCTTCAACTACGGCGCCCAGTGTTGGTGTTTCTCACAAGTTCAAGATCTTATACGGTGTATTGTGATGCATCTCGTGTAGGGCTCGATGCATTATTTATGAATCATGGCAGGGTGATTGCGTATGCATCGTAGAAGTTGAAGGTTCATGAGAAGAATTACCCTATTCACGACCTAGAGTTGGCAGCCATTATTCATGCGTTAAAGATTTGGAGGCATTATCTTTACGGTGTGTCATGCGAGGTATTCACGGATCAACGGAGCTTATTTGTTCAAACAAAAGGATCTCCATTTGATGCAGATGAGGTGGTTGGAGCTATTGAAAGACTATGATTTCACCATCTTGTATATCCCGGAAAGGCCAAGGTAGTGGTCGATGCCTTGAGTAGAAAGGGAGTAAGTATGGGCAGCCTTGCATAGATTGTAGTCGGTGAGAGACCACTTGCATAAGATGTTCATGCTATGGCCAATCAGTTTGTGAAGTTGAATGTTTCGGAGCCCAATCGTGTTCTAACTTGTAAAGTCGCTCGGTCTTCCTTGTTTGAGCATATCATGGAGCGGCAGTATGACGACCCTCATTTGCTTGTCCTTAGGGACACAGTGTGACACACTAGTGACACACAGGTTACTGTTGGAGATGATGGAGTTTTGACGATGCAAGGTCGTATTTGTGTGCCTAATGTAGATAGGATTCATGAGTTGATTCTGGAGGAGGGCCATAGTTCCCGATTTTCTATTCATCCGGGTGCCGCCAAGATGTATTAGGACTCGCGACAACATTATTGGCAGATAAGGATGAATAATGATATAGTTGCATATGTAGCTCGATGTCTAAATTGTCAGCAAGTTAAGTGTGAGCATCAGATACCTGGTGGTTTACTTAGAAGTTAGAGATTCCTGAGTGAAAGTGCGAGTATATAACTATAGATTTTGTTGTTGGACTTCCACAGACTCACAGGAAGTTCAATGCGGTATGGGTTATTGTGGACAGGATGACCAAGTCAGGGCATTTCCTTCCTATGGTAGTTTCCTATTCTTCATAGCGGTTGGCTGAGATCTACATCCACGATATCGTCCGTCTTCACGGTGTGCCCATGTCCATCATTTCTAATCGAGGTACGCACTTCACCTCACACTTTTGGAGGGAACTACAGTGTGAGTTGGCCATGCAGGTTGAGTTGAGCACAACATTTCATCCTCATATGGACGGACAGTCCGAGCGCACTATTCAAATATTAGAGGATATGCTTCGCGCTTATGTTATAGATTTCGGGAGTTCTTGGGATAAATTCTTGCCACTTGCGAAGTTTGCCTACAATAACAGCTACCAGTCGAGCATTCAAATAGCTCCCTAAGAGGCTCTATACAGGAAGTGGTGTCGATCACTAGTTGGATGGTTCGAATTGGGGGAGGTTCGGTTGTTGGGTACAAATTTAGTACATGATGCCCTGGATAAGATCAAGATTATTCAGAATCGACTTCACATATCTCAGTCTAAGCAGAAGAGGTATGCCGACCGTCGAGTTCGTGATGTGGCATTCATGGTCGGAGAGTGAGTATTACTCCGAGTTTCACCCATGAAAGGTGTGATGAGGTTTGGAAAGAAGGGCCAGTTGAGCCCTAGGTATATCTGACCTTTTGAGATTCTTTAGAGAGTGGGTGAGGTGGCTTACAAGCTCGCACTGCAACCTACTTTCTCAGCAACCCATCCGGTGTTCCATGTGTCCATGCTCCAGAAGTATCACGGTGATCAGTCCCATGTATTAGACTTTAGCTCAGTCCAGTTCGAAAAGAATTTGACTTATGAGGAGGAGCCGATTGATATTCTAGCCCAGAAGGTTCGACAGTTGAGGTCAAAGAGTTATCCTTCAGTTTAAGTGCAGCGGAGAGGTCGGCCGGTCGAGGCAGCTACTTGGGAGACCGAGTCGGACATGCAGAGTAGATATCCGCACCTTTTCACCAGTCCAGGTACATTTCTCTGTCCGTTCGAGGACGAACATTTGTTTTAGAGGTGGAGAATGTGATGCCCTGATAAGTCGTCTAGTGTTTAAAACCTTAATTTTGTATTTTGAAGCCTCCAATAGCTTCTTTAAGTCTTTCTCAATCTGCGTGCGTAGTCCGGGTACGTTTCCGAAAGTCTTTTATGTTAAAATTGATAAAACATGAAATTTTGCTTTAAAAATATTACAACCCATATTCACGTAAGTCTGTCCATGCCGTAAGTTAGTCGACTTAAATCCTAGAAGAGACTAACTTTGAGATGATAAGAAGCTAATTATATTGGTATTGAATGATACAAGGGTGTATAAGAGTGGTTAACAAGTATTAGAAGTTAAATTAATCAAGGATGTGGTAACTCGTATTTTCAGGTAAATCTAGAGGTGCATAATATTCTCAAGAGGTCGTGTTTTAAGGTATTTGAATCATATAATATCTGTATCATAAGTCTTGTAGTCAAACGAATTATGAATCAAAAGTCGACAAAAGTTATCGCAACTTACGTTCATAATGTTGCTTAAACTTGAGGTCAAATGGTACTAAGATTTTCTCCCAATTTACTTGGAATTATGGGGTTATACATCCACCAAGTTTAAGATCTATGAGTCTAGTTTCCAGCGCATTAAACCGTTCGTCGATATGATCTCGGAGTATAGAGATATTCTCCTTTTCGCGAGACTATGCAAGCAGCTCTCTTGGGGTCCACATAGGAAGTTTAAGACATATGAATATATATATATATATATATATT
>ML268897.1:43473-82323 GCA_005239495.1 Nicotiana undulata
ATATATATATATATATATATATATATATATATATATATAAGATGCCTCAATCCCGTTTTAAGTCATCATTTTCAGTGTATTCAGACCTTAGAACCCTAAAAACACTCTCTCAAGGTTCTCTCATGATCCAAGACCAAAACAAAGGGCAAACAACACAAATCAAGTGTCGGAAATCCCGTGGCGCCAGTAAGTTTCTTGTTCTTCTTGTTATTACTAATTTTTGTGTTGCTCCAGCTCGTGTGGGAGGTAGTTTGTTACATCCCATACTTTAATATTTGGATGAGTCGTAGTAATCCATATGAGCTTGAAGAGATTAAGACCGTACATGAAATTATAGATGTAAGACAATGTAAATTTATTGAAATTTTAAAACGGTATACATTACCTTGATATTGTACTTTCTTTTCAGTGAATTATTCTCTTGTTAATGTTGGATAAATATGTTATCAAAAGTTACTAGTATAATTTTTTTTACGTTTTAGTTAAACACATGATATAAAGAATCTTTTAAATAATATTTTAGGTATTATAAGAAAAGAAATTTCTTCCTCACAAGAAACGTTATGTTCTTATCCTTTTTAAAAAAAAAAATTGTCTCATAATAAAAGTTATCCTTATCCATTTTGAGAATTAGTTGTACAACAATTTATACTCTTGATATTTGGATGGAAAAAAGATATAATTTTATAACAAATATTTTTTAGATGTCATAATATTTAAGATATATTAGTATAGTTTATAAAGCACTTACAATTTTTTTTAAATAAAAATATGATGAGTTGATTATTAAATAATTTCAAAAGTATAAGACAAGGACTTTTAGTTTTCCATTTTTTTTATACATGAATTTGTTATTTATTTGCAGTTCCGTGATGTTTTTAAAAAGGATTAAGGGGATAGGGAATCTAATTCGTCTTTCTAAGTAGGTCCCACCAAATAAAGGGACATTCTTATCAATGTTTGGATAAAGAAAAGGTACTTGCTAAAATGTGCTATATACGTGTGTGACATTGGAATCACTTTCTATGACTCATCCCTCCAAAGATTATTAAATTAGGTGGGAAAGTGGGCCTTACATGTGCTTTACACTACTACTAAGACACAAATAATGTACAGATATGCTAAAAAGGGAAACAACTTGAAAGTGATAAACTTCTGTAACTAGAAAATTTTCCTTAGAAGGTATATTTTGCAATGAACCAAGAATGGCAACAACGAAGGCATCCTTGCTGTTAAAGGAGTGAAACTATCTGCTGGTGTAACTAATTAAAGAATCTGAATCTTCACTTATTGAGATTATGTGTGGTGACGGCCAAGTTCATCGCCTTTCATAAAGTCGTCACTAAACGTATGCTAAGTCTATAGCTTTTTTTTTTTTGCATGATCCAAGCAACTATACGTAAACGAAATATTATTACATAAGTGGTTCTACTCTTAGCAGTTAAGGATGTCTATGTTATTTATTCATGTAAAATGATATTCAAGCATGTCTAGGTATGTTCCTAAGTCTCTAATGAGGTATTTGATAAAGATGTTAATGTTTATAATATAATGATACATGTATCTTCATGCATTTACCACGAGGCTATGCCCGGTTGGGCAATTGTACGATTACCACCGAGCTACGGCCGGTTGGGCAGTTATATATTTACCACCATGCTACGACCGGTTGGGCAGACATGCATTTACCACCGAGCTACGGCCGGTGGGGCAGTTACCACGTCACGACCCAAACACATGGGCCATGACGAGTGTCCGAGTCCTACCTGTCGAACACCCTTAAGCATGCGTCTAAGATATAAACATGAATAACATCTATTGAACTACGAGAATAGCATACGTGAGGAAACCTGTCTAAAATACATATGTACATACACGTGCAAAATACGTAGGGCAAGCCGACAAGGATGCTCTAGACAAGCATATTCAAATCTTGATGGCGACAAGGCCACACCAACTATACATAACTGTGTTCAGACCTCTAAAAGAACATACAACCGTACAAGGGCGGGACTAGGCCCCATCATACTCATATATATATATATACAAACATATTGTACCAAAATCCAAAGCAGCTTTGGATCAAATGGAGCACACCAACTCTCACTGATCACGGATCCTAAGAAGAGGGACCGTCGGTTTGTCTACCTGTACCTGCAGGCATGAAATGCAGGCCCCGGGAAATAGGGCGTCAGTACGAATAATGTACTGAGTATGTAAGGCATGAAAATCAGTACATAAGAGACATAGATGAAACATGGAATAAGGACTTCCGCCTCTAAGTCTAAATAACTTTATAAATCCTGAAACAGTTACAATGTCATGCGCGTGCATGTAAATATCGTGTAATGCATAGGTATAGGTGTACATAACCTCATCAAACCTCTGAGGGAATCCCATTATATCATCTCGGTCACTGTGAGCAACATTATCAATGTATACCAACTGATCAGGTGGTGGTGTGTATATAACGCCATAATCTTTTTCCATACCCCATAGGCGTATATTATACATATATATGCGTATATAACGCCGTTTAGCCATGGGTCAATGCACATATATAAATAAATGCAATGCATGAGAAGTAGGTCAATAAAATCTTTCGGAATGACACGAGACCATTATCGAACTACTTGACAATTGAAATTAAAGTAAGTTACTAATAAGCTAAGTATTAATTACTTGCCTACTACAAGTGCGATATCGTAAAGCTAATTAAGAATTTCAATGCACCAAACTCCAGACTAACCTTAACCATTATTTCTACATAAGGAGGACAAGAATCTAGGTAATAAAAAAAAATGTTCATTTGGATATTTCACTTACTATTCTTCCCATTATAATAAACAGAAAATATTATATGGAGAAGTTTTACCAAAAAAAAAAACGTAGATATCATTTGAAAAAGTTGAGAAAAATATCTTGAAACTGCTAACTTTAACTTTTATAATATTGCAAAATGAATATTTCCTTAAGGCAAGAAATAAAGTTTTAGAATTTCTACGATCTCAAATTCAACTATACATATGACATACAACCCAAATAATGATAATAAATTGACATAAGGTATACAAAATCGTGTATACTGCTGAATATCTAGTGCTCTTCAAGGTTTGGCCATGCACTTACACAATTCATATTCTTGAAGAACGGAAAATATTAAATGTTTGTATTTATCAGAGAACGTGTAATATCGTGAAGTAAACTTTATGATCAACTTACGTATTTTCTAAGACCCATGAACAAACGATAGAATAATAAGACGTATGAGAATTCAACAACATAGGCATCTCTAATACTTTCATGAATAGAGCCATTTATGAAAGTTCTGCATTTGCTCGTTTTATTCATGTCGTATAGATCATGCCAAAGGAAAAAAGGAATAGCTTTAATATACCCGAGCCGATCCTGTAGACAATCCTTCTAACACACCCAATCGCGATAAAACACGTAACAACGAAATCAAAATAAGGGACAATTCGTATGAAATACCCGAAGCAATAACGTTGCAATACAAAGATAATATTGGCTGTAGCTTTTCCGTAAGAACTTAGCAATAACGTTGCTATTTGGAAATTCATCTTTGTCGGAAACTCTTTCTTAAGAGATAAGAAATAACATTTCTATGGAGGAATCTTGGTTGAAATATTTGTAGAAAGACCGTTACTTTTGCTTGAAATGAGATTATAAATGTTGTTAACTTACATCTCTAATTTGTCTCACATATATGACTCACGTTATATGACTCATATCGCTAATTTGTCACATATATTAATAACTTAAGAGTCATTCTTTTTTATGGAGGGGTGCTGCCACGTGGGGAGGGTTAGTCTTATCCAACCATTCCTTATTTAAATAGTTAATCTCCCATTAATTAATAATTAATCAATTAATCACATAATTAAGAATTATCTCAAATTACTTAATATACCACTCACTTTTAATACACTTTATGTACCTTCTATCATGGTCATGGGGTACCTTGTATAGCACTAGTCCATAAATACGGGGTATTAAAGCTCTGACCGTATTTTATCCCAATCAACGACCTTCAACAAAACTCGTTTTCTTTGATTCATTTACCTTTTAACCTTCATGGCACTTGCTTACCGCTTGTTATAAAGAGCCTTAATGCTTATAACCTCAATATACTTTCATCCTCGAGTCTATGTCGATTAACTTACGACGAAACTCTTGCGTACGAAAACACGAGACGTAACATCCTTCTCCCTTAAAAACATTTGTCCTCGAATGTTTAACTTCTTGTGATCCATATAAAGTTTGGCAGAGTCGCCTTTGTAACAGTACTACTATCAATCCTTTATGTAGAGCCTTGCATAATCCTCTGCGGAATATGTAGTCCTAACAAGCATCTCCTAACTTTGTTAGTCTATCAACAATCACCCATATAGAATTGAACTTACGCTGGGTACGAGGTAAACCTACGATGGAATCTGTAACGACCCGATCGGTCGTTCCGTAGAATTTGCACCGTTATTCCTGTTTCTGCCTGGTCATACATTGATTATACTGTTTACGATGTGTTAGAATTGGTTAGCTCGGGTTTGGAGTGGTTATAGAAGGAATTGAGTCACTTAGTCTCTAAAAGTAGCCTTAGGGTTGGAAAAGTCAACTCAGAGTTGACTTATTTGTAAATGACCTCGGAATGCGGATTTGATAGCTCGGATAGCTTTGTTAGGTGATTTGGGACTTAGGAGTGTGTTCAGAATATTTTTGTGATGTCCGGTGTAGAAGTAGGCTTGAATTAGCGAAGGTCAAATTTTGACGATTTTCGGTCGGCAGAGAAAAATAGGCTATCGGGGTCGGAATGGAATTACGACAATTGGAACAGGTTTGTTATGTCAGTTTGGATATGTTTGAAAAATTTCAGTCGGAGTTGTTTTGGGTAGTTTCGACATCGTTGGTGGAATTTAGAAATTTAATGTTCATAGGCTTGAATTCGATGAGTTTTTGGAGTTTTGATGTTGTTTTTGGTGTTTCGGAGGCTCGACTAAGTTTGAATGGTCATATATGATGCGTTGGTATGTTTGGTTAGGGTCCTGAGGGGCTCGGGATGGTTTTGGGTGGTTAACGGGAAGTTTGGAGTGACTTTGGTAAATCTGCAGGTTGCTTTTGCTGGTGTTTTAGCACATGCGGAAAAGGAACCGCAGGTGCGGTTCCGCAGGTGCGGTTCCGTAGGTGCGAGATTTGGCTGAGTGGGGAGTGGTCCGCAGGTGTGAGGAATTTGTCGCACCTGCGATGTCGCAGGTACGGAAGGTGTATCGCAGGTGCGGAATTGGGAGACCCCAGGGGAGATTGCAGGTGCGGAAGGAGCATCGCACCTGCGAAGACGCAGGTGCGAGTAAGTGATCGCAGGTGCGAGATCACTGGACAGAAGGTATAAAAACCAGCCTTCACGAATTTTAATTATTTTTCTCAATATTTCATCCGGGTTTGAAGCTTTTGAAGGGTTTTGAAGAGGGAATTAGATAGTTCTTCGTAGAGGTAAGGTTTTTGGACTCTAAACTCATTTATGTGTGATTAAAGGTCTGATTAATGGTGAAATTGGGGGAAAATCAGTGGAAAAATGGGAAACTAGGGCTCGAGTTTAATAAGCCTTCTATGGGTGATTTGAGGGGTCATTTGGACTCCGATTTCAGTGTTCTTTATATGTATAGACTCGTGAGGAGATGAGGATCGTGTTGGTATAAATTTCGTTGAGTTCCGAGACGTGGGTTTGGGGGTCAGGTTTGACCAATTTCGAGATTTTTTGAGTATTCTTGATAAAGTTTGATTGAGATTCACCCATTAGCATGTAATAATGATATACACTTGATTGTTGGTAGATTTGGAGCGCTCAGAGGTCGAATTTCGAGGCAAGGGCACTGCGAAGTTGTGTTTTAGCCAGTTTTGAGGTAAGTAACGCTTCCAAGCTTGGAACTGAGGGTTCGAAACCCCAAACTGCCTGATATTTGATGTTAATTAAGGTGACGCACTTGTCAAGTGACGGGCATGCGAGCGTACACTGGATATTTGTAGCCTGGATCATCCCACGACACTGCCTAATGGTTATCTCAGGTTGATATTGGTACTGTGAAGTTTGCGTTTACCTTGAACGCAATGGAATCATACTAAGTATAAATGTTAAGGCTTTACGCCGATATGTTCAGACCGGAACGGTCGATTATTGCTGTTTCTGTTTATGATTATTGTTTCCATGTACTCAGTCTTGTTGTAGTATATTTTCATGCCTTTGTCTCAGAAACTGTTACTTACATGCATATTTATCATTGTTTGGGCTAATTTATACATCTGTGAACTGTATAAGTGAGACTGGAAAAGGTATTGAATGAGTGTGGCCGAGAGCCTGGTATTGAGACAGTTATGAGATTGGACTGCACACCGCAACGATCATTGAATCATGCCTTCATTGGCTTGATATAGTGCTTGGGCTTATAGGAGACCCTCCAGAGTCTTTACACCCCCAGTGAGCGCATAGATATTTAGGGATGGATCTTCCCTGGACATAGATCTTGTCCGAGTGATATGTTCCGGAGATGAATCTTCTCCGTGGGGTTTATGTTCCGGAGATGGATCTTCTCCGTGGAGCTGGATTGGCCTTTTTCCTCAGTACTGAGTGACTATGTCATTGTGTTTATATATATGTTCCGGGATGGATTGTCCCTGGGCCGGGAGGTAAGATTCTAGTACTGAGTGTACCACCTTATGAGAGTTTGATAACTGAGTACACATCATTCTTGATTCTATTTGAGTTCATGCGGGTACTGTTGTTCATAACTATCAGAGGTTTAGTCTGTCAGTACCTCTCAGCCTGTAGTTTGGTTTTGTTACTACTGAGTTGGTGTACTCATGTTACCCCCTGCACCTTGTGTGCGCACCTTGTGTGCAGATCCAGGTACACCGAGATTTAGCCCCGGACAACGAGTAGCAGCAGTTTCATCAGAGTTGACAAGGTAGCAGCTGGCATCCGTGATCTCGTCATCTCTTTCTCTTCTACCTGTTGTATTTACTTTCAGACTATGTTGGTCATTCCTTTTCGGATTGTATTATGTATTAGCAGCTCATGATTGTGTGACACCGGATCCGGGAGTTGTAGATTTTGGGTTTTTGGTTTCATAAGCTTCTTTTAAATATAGATCTTGATTATATTTAACCCCAGGTAGTTGAAAAATAGAAATTTACTTAATAAATGGTTCAGGAGCTGTTACAATAGGTGGCTGGCCTGGTTTCACGACAGGCGCCATCACGACTCCGAAATTGGGTCGTGACAGTTGGTATCAGGGCTCTAGGTTGAATAGGTCTCACCAGTCATGAGCAGGTTTAGTAGAGTCTTGCGGATCGGTGCGGAGACGTCTGTACTTATCTTCGAGAGGCTACCGAACTCTTAGGAAAATCTCACATTCTTGAACTCTTGTTGTGCGAATCCGTTGATTCAACCTAAAGCGTAATTCTTTGAATTCCTTCCATGTATTCGAATGCGCACGCAAGCGCTTGGTATCAGTTGTGTGTCGTCGGCTTGTGACTTCCAGGGATGAGGCGTGATTTTTAGCATGTTGATAATGGGCCAGTCTTGAGTACTTGAGGCATGATTCTGTCTATGACTTGAGTGCCGAGAATTCGTTTGTGTGAGCACTTGTGTTGGGGGAATTATTTGTCCGGTTGTGCCCTTATTGAGAGGACTTTGTGACTAGATGACTTTGTGGTGAGTGTGATTAACAGTTATATGTGTTCAGGTTGTTTGATTGTGACCAAAATGAATTGGTGGGAGATGTGGCAAGAACCATTGATTATTTGACTTCTGTATTGAGTTAGAATATGGATTCGAGTTATGAGTATTGAAGGACCTCTCGTGTAGTTTAGTTGTGGAGTGAAGTGGATTTTCCTGTTATGTTCTGAGTTCCGGTGATGTCTTTTGAGCGGACCAATGCTCCAGTAGCATTCATGTATTTGATTAGCGGTGCATTCAGGCAGTGATTGCACTCCTTTGTTATTGTATTTATTGATGGCATCCTGCCGTAATCTCGTAGCCAGTGATAACATATTCCGCATTTGATGATGGTATTACAAGGATATAGGGAGGAGAAGCTTTGTGCGAATTTCTCCAAGTGTGAATTGTTGGCACAGTTTAGTAGCATTCTTGGGACACGTGGCGTCCATAGAAGGTATTTATGTGGTCAGACGAGTGTGAGTAGAGCTTCCAGAAGCTCAAGAATTCCTTGACCACAACCCCAGTGTTAGTGTTGCCATCAGCTTCAGGTTCTTATACCGCTACATGGGATATCTTGGGGGCAGGCAGTGGTTGTGTCCTAATGTAGGAAGGCATAGTAATTGCGTGATACCTATGAATTTCGGAAGTGTATAGGGAGATATAAATTTGAGGTTAAGTCGGTAGGGGTATCTCTTGTGGGTTGTCTTGAGTGTGACCCTGGTGTTTATCTGTAGTAAGTTCTTTTCTACCAGTAGATGATGTATGTTGTAGTTTGAGTTTAAATCTTGAGGGAGTTGGCATGACCATTACGATGGTGAATACGAGATTTGCATACGAGTCGAGGGTTAGATGGCCTGGGTCATATGAGCGTATGAAGGATTTAGTTGAATCCCATCACAGTATGGTGGCCGTGATAATGTGTGGGTATCGTGAGTTATTGTTTGTCTTGATCCTTGGCTTTGAGCCAAGTGGGGGAGTCCGTTATTAATAAGTTGATTACACGATTATGTGTTGTATTGGTTTTGGTTCGAGGTATGTTGGTGAATCAGTTATTGCCCTGCAGAGGTGGAGTCTTGGAATGGATCGAGTAACGGGAAATTCTTCGATACAGGTTTTAATGTACTTTACGGGTAATGAAATTTGTTGAATGATTGAGTTGCACTTGAAAGTATAGTGTGTGAAGTGTATGAGTTTGCTTGTTGCTTCAAGGTGTGGATTAATTTCCTAGTATGTGGATTGCAAGTGGGGTTAGGTCGTTCTGTTTACTTGGTTAGTGTAATTGAAATTGCGTAGAGTAAATAACGTTCGAGAATGGTTCAGATGGACTCAAGGTTATATGTAGCGAGCGAGGATCTTCAAGGTTTGAGAAGGGCTAGAACTGAGATTTACGGGGAAGGTGTCAAGGCTTGTGGTGTATTTGCATTATCATGGATTCTATTCATCAGTATCAGGAAAGTGAAGGTAATGACTTTAGATTCGCATGAAGTCTCTTCAGGGTAAGTATTTTTAATGTGGTGCTTGTTGGGGTATTTGAGAGTGTATCCAGCGGCTTATGAGCCTTAGACAGTATAGTTTTAAGCTTGGGTTTCGTGTGGTGAGTCTGGGCGGAGAATTGCGGTATCATGGCAAGAAGAAGCATCAATTCGAAGGTAAGTCAGAAGGAACTTGAATAAATAGGACAGCCTGGTAGTAGATTGGATCGGCATGGTAAGGGATATAATTAGTTCTTTGGGTGTTTATGAGGTAATGAGTTGTTACAGGTGTTTCTTAGCAATTCTCTTGGAATTGGTGGCATGCGTAGCTTGGTTGAGTTAGAAGGATGCAGTCCAGGCGATTTGGAGTTGTACAAATGTGATCCGAGAGTTCTTGATGGTTCCTACCACGGTTAGAGATGTATTTTCTTCTGGCGTGAGGAACAAGTGTCGTATAGTGATTTTGCCTCTAAATAGGGTCAGATGGAAAAAAAAATTTGGCTAGTTGAGTTCGTAGTTGCTTATGGATTTGAAGAGATTATAAAGTTCTCATATTTATCATAGGATGTCAGGGTGTATGCGATATGTTTTGTAGAGTTGAGATTTGCATGTGTGAGGTCACGGTTCAGTTTTAAGAGGAAGGTCATAAATTCTTAGGCAGCATGGGAAGTTTCAGACAACTAGGTAGAGGTCATCACTAATTGGTGTGGCTTGATAAGGGTATACAATTCAGAAACGACAATGTGTTTGAGTTAAGGGTACTTTATTGGTATTGCGACGCTCTTTTGTTGGACCGACCGTTGATATTCGAGTTTGCTTTGTGGCATAGAAGGATTTTAGAAGTATCCCTCGTGGGATGATTGAGTATTAGAGGTGTGTTATATATTCGAGCGGCGGAGTTGGGATCGGATATGGTAATTGGTGAGCTTTATGGATTTCGAGACTAGGAGTTCCCATGAACAGGTTATTTTGTGGTTGTAGACAGTGGAAATGCGAGCAAAGCTAGTCAGGTGTTAGTATCTTCCATGATTCAGTCATTATAAACTTTTGGAGAGTTAGCTACCTGTTGTGGGTGCCCAGACTGGACTTAGAGTTATTGGTAGGCCAGTATGGGTGTGCGTTTTGCACAGAGTCAGAATTGTTGACTCCGAATTGCTATTGTTGAGGGATGTACCATTTGATGGTCATTGAGCTTATTAGTGTTTTGGAGTGATCTATGAGTTACCTTCTGGTGTTTTGAGGAGTGGTGGTTGTTGGTTATATGTGCATAAGTTGCGGTCCTATCTGGGCCTTATCGCGATATTTGAGTAAGGTAAGTAATTGTGTGTTGTGGAATGGAGACGTATGGGTTATGTTCTTGCTGGTTCGAGTGGCGTGGTATCGTCCGATTTACTCGTGGTTATGACAATGCACTTTGAGTACTTGATGTCGAATTTCGCATGGTTATTGATTCTGAGCAAGGTGGCTTGCAGTATCTCATGTGAACCAGCAATGGATGGGATCACGCATTGTAGCAGAGTTATGTAGAGGTATGCTCATTGGTGTAAGATTCATCTGTTCTTATTTTCGGTGTGTGCCAGCTTTTATCATGATGCTGTGATTGTAATTGTTAATGGCAGGATAGTCCCTCTTGTGAATCTTCTATTTATGAATTGAACTTTTGGGATGTTCTTATTGAGTGCACAACTTGCACAAGTTATGGCTCTGGATGGTATTGATGTCGATCGGACAAATGGTTGATGGCTTCTACGTGTTCCTCCATCATCGACAGTATATGGAAGTGTTAGAGCGAGGCATTGCTTGATAAGAGGATATGTACCGGTATTGGGTTGCGTTGAGCAACTATTGTGATTAGGAGTTATCGCTATGGGAGGTTGAGTCATGAGGTGTATTATGTTATTTCACCTTGGGTCAGGGGTATGGCTTGATTCGGCGTGTTCAGACTTGTTCAGTCTGTTATTCCTGTTTCTGCCTGGTCATACATTGATTATACTGTTTACGATGTGTTAGAATTGGTTAGCTCGAGTTTGGAGTGGTTATAGAAGGAATTGAGTAACTTAGTCTCTAAAAGTAGCCTTAGAGTTCGAAAAGTCGACCCGGAGTTGACTTATTGGTAAATGACCCCAGAATGTGGATTTGATAGCTCGGATAGCTTTGTTAGGTGATTTGGGACTTAGGAGTGTGTTCGGAATATTTTTGTGATGTCCAGTGTAGAAGTAGGCTTGAATTGGCGAAGGTCAGTTGCCGATTTCCGATCGGCAGTGGAAAATAGGCTATCGGGGTCGGAATGGAATTCCGACAGTTGGAACAGGTTTGTAATGTCATTTTGGATATGTCTGCAAAATTTTAGGTCAATCGGAGTTGTTTTGGGTAGTTTCGGCATCGTTGGTGGAATTTAGAAATTTCAATGTTCATAGGCTTGAATTCAATGAGTTTTTGGAGTTTTGATGTTGTTTTTGGTATTTCGAAGGCTCGACTAAGTTTGAATGGTCATATATGATGCGTCGGTATGTTTGGTTGGGGTCTCGAGGGGATCAGGATGGTTTTGGGTGGTTAACGGGAAGTTTGGAGTGACTTTGGTAAATCTGCAGGTTGCTGTTGCTGGTAATTTCGCACCTGCGGAAAGGGAGCCGCAGGTGCGGTTCCACAAGAGCGGACTGGGCTCCGCAGGTGCGAGATTTTGCTGAGTGGGGAGTGGTCCGCAGGTTCGAAATTGGGAGACCCCAGGGGAGATCGCAGGTGCGGAAGGAGCATCGCACCTGTGAAGCCGCAGGTGCGAGTAAGTGATCGCAAGTGCGAGATCACTGGACAGAAGGTATAAAAACCAGCCTTCGTGAATGTTAATCATTTTTCTCAATATTTCATCCGGGTTTGAAGCTTTTGAAGGGTTTTGAAGAGGGAATTCGATAGTTCTTCGTAGAGGTAAGGTTTTTGGACTCTAAACTCATTTATGTGTGATTAAAGGACTGATTAATGGTGATATTGGGGGAAACATCAGTGGAAAAATGGGAAACTAGGGCTCGAGTTTAATATGCCTTCTAGGGGTGATTTGACGGGTCATTTGGACTCCAATTTCAGCGTTCTTTACATGTATAGACTCGTGAGGAGATGAGGATCGTGTTGGTATAAATTTCGCTGAGTTCCGAGACGTGGGCCCGGGGGTCAGGTTTGACCAATTTCGGGATTTATAGAGTATTCTTGATAAAGTTTGATTGGGATTCACTCATTAGCATGTAATAATGATATACACTTGATTGTTGGTAGATTTGGAGCGCTTGGAGGTCGAATTTCGAGGCAAGGGCACTGCGAAGTAGTGTTTTAGCCGGTTTTGAGGTAAGTAACGCTTCCAAACTTGGAACTGAGGGTTCGAAACCCCAAACTGTCTGATATTTGATGTTAATTAAGGTGACACACTTGCCAAGTGACGGGCATGAGAGCGTAAACCGGATATTTGTAGCCTGGCTCATCCCACGGCATTGCCTAATGGTTATCTCAGGTTGATATTGGTACTGTGAAGTTTGCGTTTGCCTTGAACACAATGGAATCATGCTAAGTATAAATGTTACGGCTTTATGACGATATGTTCAGACCGGAACGGTCGATTATTGCTGTTTATTTTTATGATTATTGTTTCCATGTACTCAGTCCTGTTGTAGTATATTTTCATGCCTTAGTCTCAGAAACTGTTTACTTACATGCATATTTATCATTGTTTGGGCTGATTTATACATCTGTGAACTGTATGAGTGAGACTGGAAAAGGTATTGACTGAGTGTGGCCGAGGGCCTGGTATTAAGACAGTTATGAGATTGGACTGCACACTGCAATGATCATTGAGTCATGCGTTCGTTGGCTTAATATAGAGCTAGGGCTTATAGGAGCACCTCCGGAGTCTTTACACCCCCAGTGAGCGCACATATATTTAGGGATGGATCTTCCCTGGACATGGATCTTGTCCGAGTGATATGTTCCGAAGATGGATCTTCTCCGTGGTGTTTTATGTTCCGGAGATGGATCTTCTCCGTGGGGTTTATGTTCCGGAGATGGATCTTCTCCGTGGAGCTGGATTGGCCTTTTTCTTCAGTACTGAGTGACTATGTCACTTTGTTTATATATATGTTCCGGGATGGATTTTCCTTGGGCCAGGTGGCAAGATTCTAGTACTGAGTGGACCACCTTATGAGAGTTTGATTACTGAGTACACGTCATTCTTGATTCTATATGAGTTCATGCGGGTATGCAGGGCTACAGACATAAATGGATGCATTTTGTTTATTTTCTGATATATTACTGTCATGTCCAAGTTATATACTGTTTTTCATAAATATCGGAGGTTTAGTCTGTCACTACCTCTCAGCCTGTAGTTTGGTTTTGTTACTACTGAGTTGGTGTACTCACGTTATCCCCTGCACCTTGTGTGCAGATCCAGGTACACCGATATTTAGCCCCGGACAACGAGTAGCAGCAGTTTCATCAGAGTTGACAAGGTAGCAGCTGGCGTCCGTGATCTCGTCATCTCTTTCTCTTCTACCTGTCGTATTTACTTTCAGACTATGTTGGACATTCCTTTTCGGATTGTATTATGTATTAGCAGCTCATGATTGTGTGACACCGGATCCGGGAGTTGTAGATTTTGTGTTTTTGGTTTCATAAGCTTCTTTTAAATACAGATCTTGATTATATTTAACCCCAGACAGTTGAAAAATAGAAATTTACTGAATAAATGGTTCGGGAGCTGTTACAATAGGTGGCTGGCCTGGTTTCACGACAGGCGCCATCACGACTCCGAAATTGGATCGTGACAGAATCCATATTGATTACTTCCCATTTCCAAGTCGGAATCTCTATAGCTTGCAATAATCCATTAAGTTTTTTTATGCTAATTCTTAACCTATTGACAATTAGGGCACTGAGAAACAAACTCCGTTATATCCTTTTTCATTTCGTCCCACCAATATACTTCCCTGATACCACTATACATCTTTGTTGTTCTTGGATGGATAGAATTACGATTAGTGAGTTTTTCCCATAACCTACCGACACAACCCTGTAACATTGGGGACACATAATTGTCCTCGATATCTGAGGACCCCATCTTTTGTAATCTCAAACAGTATCTTATCCTTCTGCGGGTTGGTATCCCTATAATGAACTAACACAGGATCCTTGTACTAACGTTTCTTCACTTCAGTTACTAAAGAGGATATTGGCGTATCTTGAATAGTAAATCCAATATCACCTGAGTCTAGTAACCAAACTTCAAGACTAGCTAACTGATGAATCTCATGGGCTATTCTCTTATTTTCATGGGATTAATCCCAAGGACTCATTCTCGTCACCTTCTCACTCAACTTTTCTTATCCTTACTCCCGTCTTCCTAAAATCTTGTCATTATACCATACTTTAGTTTGCGACCTACACATATCTATTTAAAATTATTGTCAACCTTCCTTTAACTTGCTTGCACTATAGATTTCCTTATGTTATTCTGGAACGTTAAGCGAGACATCACATACCACTCTTGTCAAAGGTGTTAAAAGAGAAGAAAATCCCTTTACAAGTCTCGTGTAATAATCTGCCAAACCGAGAAAGTTACGAATCTCCGTTGGTGTCATGAGGCTAGGACAAGTCTTTACTGCCTCAGTCTTTCATGTATCAACCCGGATACCTTCACCCGAAATAATATGCCCAAGGAAAGCTACAGAGTTCAACCAGAATTTACATTTAGAGAATTATGCATACAATTTCCCTTTCTGTAGAACCTTGAGGACAATATGCAAATGATACGCATGTCCAGTCTCTGAACGAGAATAAACCAATATATCATCAATAAATACAATCACGAACAAATCTAGAAAGGGTTTGAACCCACGGTTCTTCAAATCCATGAATACTGCTGGGGCATTAGTCAAACCGAATGACATAACACGAAATTCAAACTGTCACGCCCCAAAATCAAGGGACGAGACCGGCGCCTGACCAGATGAACCCAGTCAAGCGGACCTGGATTTCCTTTCCTACCCAACGTATTGCCCCGTGTTCATAACGTTCATTATTCCATGTGAGTTAGACAATCTAGCTTCAAAGTACAATTTACAACATGATTCCATTTTTTTCCTCTTTTAACTTTCAACAATAGATAATCGAAAACATACAAGTTACATACAACATTTCTGATTTACGATCCAAATTTACGAGTGAATACAACTATCGCCCAAAATAGATATATATGTATATACGACCCACACAGTGTCTACGGAGCCTCTAAGAGTTCTAGGAGTTTTACATAAACTTGCCGGCAACAAGGCCCCGGCTATACCTTTTACAACGTAAGCAAAAAGAGAATGGTATAAACCACACACGGCCCCGAGAAGGAGTGAGGCTCACCAAAACTGCTAAAGAGATGAAGAGGAGGCACCAACCACATTCCACCCTTATTCCTTCCCAACATTTGCACCCTTATTGCTTCCCGTTGCGGCGTGTAACTCGATCCTATCGTACAATCACATTTCAGCCTTATTACATTCTGTTGCACCGTGCAACCTGATCCCACCGTACAATTCACATTCCACCCTTGTTACCTCTCCACCCTTATTACCTCGTGTTGCGGCGTGCAGCCCGATCCCACCGAACAATCGCATTTCATAGCAACAATACTAGCCCACAATTCACTCACAAGGCTTCATATCATCAAGAGTACACTTTCATAACAATCGAACAATCATGTGTTCACAATAGTCTTTATCAATCAATAATTCAATCACAAGGATTCCTATCAACAAGAATACAAATTCATTACGACCAAAAATCCGTATAAAAATTANTTTTTTATCACTTGTTACACAGCCCTTAGCACTTAGATACATTCATACATTTGGGTTCTCTACCATTCTTTTATACCAACATATTCAAGCGTTTAACGAACCTTTCACATGATAATGTAATCACAAGAAATTTTCTTTCACAGTTTCAATTAACATGATACTTGACTAAGAGATTCAGAGAATGAAATCTTACACCCCAATACTTCAGAACAATCATTTCACATATACTCAGCAAGAAACTCATACCGAATGCTTGGACACTGCAAGGTGACTCTACAAAGATTAAAGTTATCCATACATACCTCGAGTCGAATTTCCCCTTTTTAATTTCTATCATAAATCATCGGACCGTCTAGCACCGTCAATCTATTCCACAATGTGACGTATTCCACTTAGAATTAGGAAGCTTGAATTCAATTGGGCATTTTATCAAACACTATATGACCCCCTTTAGATTACTAACCTCTTTTTGAGAATAATTATCCAAACTTGTTTCCCTTTACTAGATTATGGAGTTTAACTAACATGCATGCAAGGTCTCAACTTTGATTTTCAAGAACCAACCTATGTGTGCTTTATTCTTAACCAAAATCTGAGAAATTGGGGAAATAGGGTGAAGACTTACCTCTTTGAGTGAAGAAGATGACAATAACTCGAAAAGTTTCGGGCTTGAGTCAATTTGGAAAATCAAATTGGATGATGTTGAAACCTTCTCTCTCAAGAACTCTCTTTTTCCCTCTCTATTCTTGGTCAGAAAATTGTTAAAAATGAAGGGAAATAGTGTTTTATTAAACCGGGGGTCGGGTTTCAAATTTAAAAATAGGAGCCCCGACACAGAAATACGGTAGCATTTCTGCTATGCATTCCGCATTCCTGTCGCAGAAATGGCCCTCAAATGGGCAAAAATTGGAAAACAATCTGCCTAGGTATGAGACCACTATGCGGTCCGCATACCTGTTATGTGATTGAATAGTGCATCGCATAACGTCCCTCGCAAAACCATGGGGAAGGAATGCGACAACTATGCGGTCCGCATACCCAAAATGCGATCGCATTCTGGGCCGCATAGTTGTCCTCAATTTGGACAGTAGCCTGTCCAGGTATGCGACCACTATACGGTTCGCATACCTGTTATGCTATCGCATAGTGCGTTGCATAACGCGCAATTCTTGGAAAATTTTATCTTTTAACTTTTGGGATACTTTTTACTCAAAATGGGTCCATTTTAAGAATTTTTACAGTTATAACAACACAGGGACCTATTCGGGCATTATTTTAGACATGAAATTTTACGGGTCTTTACACAAACTGCCTGTATCTGGTCCTCAATGTTGTATTCGGAATATCTTTCTCCTTAACCCCTACCTGATGGTACCCGGGCCTTAAGTCTATCTTTGGGAAACACTTGGCACCTTCCAACTGATCAAATAAACCATCAATCCTCGGGAGCGGGTACTTATTCTTGATCGTCACCTCATTCAACTGTCTATAATAAATACACATCCGTAAAGAACCATCTTTATTCCTCACAAATAACACTGGTGCTCCCCACGGTGATGTGCTAGGTATGATGAAGCCTTTTTCAACAAGTCCTTTAGTTGTTCCTTCAACTCTTTCAGGTCTGTGGGGGTCATTCTATAGGGAGGAATAAATATTGACTGAGTATATGGTAGTAGGTCAATAGCAAACTCAATTCTTTGCTCTGGCGGAAGACCTGGAAGCTCATCGGGAAAAACATCGCGAAACTCATTAACCACAGGGATGGACTGAATGGTTGATGACTCTACTTTCAAAGTCTTTACCCGAACTAAGTGATAATCATAACGTTTTCTGATCATCTTCCTTGACTTAAGATAGGAAATAACTACATTTCGGCGATGCCGTATTACCTTTCTAATCCAAAAATAGGATCTCCTGGAAATTAGAATCGAACCACCTTTGATCTATAATCAATGTTAGCATAACAAGAAGCCAATTAATCCATACCCATTAGAACATCAAATTCTACCCAACGAAACTCCACGTACCTCATCCTTATTTGTTCTCAAACATATCACGGGTCATAACGTGCCAAATCTATATATATGTACAATATTATGACTTAGTTCGAAGAACTCATTCAAAGAAAGAAAAGGTTTATATAGATGCATAAGGGCCGACAAGGCCTTAGATGTCATACCCAAAACTATATACAGGATATCGTCTGCAAAACCTCTAAGTAAACATAACCATAAGATGTACAAGTCGGGACAGGGCTCCCTACGTCATCATAAAACAACCTAACATATTCAGAACCCTGACTTGGTAATACTCCAAGAAGAAGTGGAGGTCACCAACAAAAATCTGACATTTGGAGGAAGTCTATAGTAGAGGGTCTTTGCCTTGTCCTATATGAGAGCTTCTATCAAACACACTTCGAAGCAGAACCTTCATATCCTTATCAGCTACCTTCCTCCTCTTGGCCCGACTACTATCCTCTTCCTCTGCATATCCCATAACATACACTGATGAACTCCCAAGACTGTGGACTATCTGGAACCTCATAAGAGCTGGTGTTTGCAAATAACCTGACATAGTTTTGAGCCTGAGGGGAACCCGGTTGTGCCAATCCATGCACCACTCCCCTTATACCCTGATCAATGGGACCTGATAATGAAACTAAAGGCCTTGGTGAGGTCGAAACTCTTCTCACCTCATCTGCTGTCGCTAAAATCGAAACTACTCGAATGGGTGACTCATATGGATCCTCTGATGGATCCTCCTCCATAGAACCCATGATCTCTGATGGATCGGACTCCATAGTGTAACTTATATCTCCTTCTAACACCTTCGTAGCCTTCTAACTCGTTCTAGTGGCTTGCACTTGTCGTCTAGTAGTAATAGGCATCACTAAAACTATAAATAAAGTAAAGATTAGGAGTAGATACTTATGACTCAATTCTATCGCACAATCTAGATTAGAAGGAAAAGTAACCATCCTAAATATCCTGTAGCCTCCTATTTATAAGTGTGGTGCAAAACACACCCATAAACAAGACTCTACGCGACATGGTCTGTAGACAACCCTAGGACAAAACTGCTCTGATACCACTTTCACGACCCAAACCCATGGGCCATGACGAGTGTCCGAGTCCTACCTGTCGAACACCTTTAAGCATGCATCTAAGATTTAAACATGAATAATATCTTCTGAACTACGAGAATAGAATACGTGAAGAAACCTGTCCAAAAGACATATGTACATACACGTGCAAAATACGTAGGGCGAGCCGACATGACTGCTATAGTCAATTGCATATCCAAAACTGGATGCCGACAAGGCCACATACTATCCAACTATACATAACCGTCTTCAGACCTCTAACAGAACATACAACCGTACAAGGGCGGGACTAGGCCCCATCATACTCATATATGTATACAAATATATCGTACCAAAATCCAAAGCAACTCCAGATCAAATGGAGCACAACTCTTGCTGATCACGGATCCTAAGAAGGGGGACCGTCAGTTTGTCTACCTACACCTGCAGGTATGAAACACAGGCCCCGGGAAATAGGTCGTCAGTATGAATAATGTGTGGCATGAAAATCAATACATAAGAGCCATAAATGAAACATGGAATAAGGAATTCCGCCTGTAAGTCTAAATAACTTTGTAAATCCTTAAATGATTATAATGGCATGCACGTGCGTGTAAATATCGTGTAATGCATAGATATAGGTGTACATAACCTCAACAAGCCTCTGAGGGCATCCCATCATATCATCTCGGTCACTGTGGGCAACATTATCAACGTATACCAGCTGATCAGGCGGTGGTGCGTATATAACGTTGTAACCTTTTCCCATATCCCATATACATATATATATATATATATATATATATATATACACACATATATAACGTCTGGTCATGGGTTAATGTACATATATAAATGAATATAATGCATGCGAAGTACGTCAATAAAATCTTTCGGAATGTCATTGAACCATTATCGAACTACTTGACAATTGAAATTAAAGTAAGTTACTAATAAGCTAAGTATTAATTACTTGCCCACTACAAGTGCAATATGGTAAAGCAAATTAAGAATTTCAATGCACCAAACTCCAGACTAAACTTAACCATTATTCTTACATAAGGAGGACAAGAATCTAGGTAATAAAAAAATGTACGTTTGGATATTTCACTTACTATTCTCCCCATAATAAATAGAAAATAATATATGGAGAAGTTTTAGCAAAACAACGTAGATATCGTTTGAAAAAGTTGGAAAAAATATCTTGAAACTGCTAAATTTAACTTTTATAATATTGCAAAATGAATATTTCTTTAAGACAAGAAATAGAGTTTTAGAATTCCTACGATCTCCAATTCAACTATACATATGACATACAACCAATATAATGATAACAAATTGACATATTGTAAACAAACTCCTGCATACTGCTGAATATCTAGTGCTCTGCAAGGTTTGGCCATGCACTACACAATTCATATTCTTAAAGAACGGAAAATATGAAATGTTTGTATTTCTCAGACAACGTATAATATCATGAAGCAAACTTTATAAACTTACGTATTTTCTGATACCCATGAACAGACAATAGAATAATAAGACATGGAAATTCAAGAACATAGGCATCTCTAATACTTTTATGAATAGAGTTATTTATGAAAATTGTGTATTTGCTCGTTTTATTCATGTCATATAGACCATGCCAAAAGGAAAGAAGGAATAGCCTTAACATACTTGAGCCGATCCTCTAGAACATAGGCATCTCTAATACTTTTATGAATAGAGTCATTTATGAAAGTTGTGCATTTGCTCGTTTTATTCATGTCGTATAGACCATGCCAAAAGGAAAGAAGGAATAGCCTTAACATACTTGAGCCGATCCTCTAGACAATCCTTCTAAACGTCAATCGCGATGAAAAACGTAACAACGAGATCGAAATAGGGGACAATTCGCATGAAATACCAGAAGCAACAACGTTGCAATGCAAAGATAATCTTGGCTGAAGCTTTTCCTTAAGAACTGAGCAATAACGTTGCTATTTGGAAATTCATCTTTGTAGGAAACTCTTTCTTAAGAGATAAAAAATAACATTTCTATGGAGGAATCTTGGCTGAAAGTTTTGTAGAAAGAACATTACTTTTGCTTGAAATGAGATTATAAATGTTGTAAGACTTACATCTCTAATTTGCCTTACATATATGACTCACGTTTTATGACTCATATCTCTAATTCGCCACATATAGTAATGACTAAAGAGTCATACTTTGGGATGGAGAGGTGCTGCACGTGGGGGGTTAGTCTTATCCGACCATTCCTTATTTAAATGGTTAATCTTCCATTAACCAATAATTAACCAATTACTCACATAATTAAGAATTATCTCAAATTACTTAATATACTATTCACTTTTAATACACTTTACGTACCCTACTATCGTAGTCATATGATACCTTGTATAGCACTAGTCCATAAATACCGGGTATTAAAGCTCAAACCGTATTTTATCCCAATCGACAACCTTCAACGAAACTCGTTTTGTTTGATTCGTTTATCTTTTAACCTTTACGACACTTAATTATCGCTTCTTATAAATAGCCTAAATGCTTATAACCTCAAGATAATTTCATTCCCGAGTCTATGTCAATTAACTTACTACGAAACTTTTATGTACGAAAACACGAGACGTAACATATCACCGGTTGGGCAGTTATATATCATTATTTACAACCGGTTGGGCGGTCATACATTTACCACCATGCGACGACTGGTCGGGAAGTTACCACTAATCAGTTGGGTATTCATGCATCATGCGATATGGACGATAAAAATAGTCTCAAAAGGAAGCATTATATGTGTAAGTATGATAAATATGCATATACAGTGGCATTCAGAGATTCGGGTTGATTCTTAAATGTTTTTAATTAATGTTGACTTATTGTTATGTTTCAGTTCCTCCTTACATACTCGGTACATTATTCGTACTGACTTCCTTTTGTTTGGGGACACTGCATTCATGCATGCATGTATAGATAATCAGTTTGACGAGCCCTCATAGTATACAAGGTTAGCATTCAACGAAGGATCGGTAAGACTCCACCTCATTCAGAGTGCAGCCGAGTCTATGAGTCATAGTGTCAGAGTTTTGCTACAGACTTATGGGTAACCTATACCCTGTCCCATTTGATGTCAAATAATCTTAGAGGCATTGTAGACAGAGGTTCATTTTGCGTAGTAAGTTAGAGGCCTTGACATACCATATGTATTCATCTTTTAAGAACGATGGTTCATTGATACAGCGTTTGCCCATTAATAGTTATATAGTATGAGTTGTGGCCATGTTGGCTCATGATAGTTACAAAAAGAATGAGTTTAACCAACTCGACTTATGTACGTTCTAGTTTTGGTAGAACGATCGTGAGTTACAAAGTGGTTCGCTTGGGCCAGCACGGCACCGGGTGCCATCCAGGCCTCCCCATGTTTGGGGCGTGACATCTTTTAAGTAGTTTATGGTCTGTATATGTTCCTTCAAGTTTTTAACATCAACCCTAGGTGATTTCAAGTCATCTAAACTGATTGTAGTGCCGAAAAACCCTAATTGTTTGCTAATTTCGCTTCCTTATTCTTGTGGCAGCATTGGAGGGATATTTCGTGGAAAATAAAGGTCAAATTAGAGTTGTTTTTTCTGTTTAAAGGTAAGGAACCTGTTACTCTACATGTATTTAAGATTATCCAAGTTGTGGCTAAGTCGTTGAAGCTAGAACTTATGAAATATATATCGAAAGACTTGGTAGTAATGTTGTTGGTTAGTGGACTGTTTTGTGAGGCTCAATATGATTATTATTGATGTTGTTTGGGATGTTTGGTGATTGTTTTGACTTGTGGGAAGTCATATAAATAGGGTAGGTGTCGTCCGTTTCATCGTAAAATAGGTTGTGATCGATACATAATAGTTACGACACTTGAACGATAATGCTAGTGTCATTTCTCATATTGTAGACTAAAGAGTTGTGACATTTGCATAGCTTGAGGTTGGGTAGTATATACAAGGTATGTGAGCCATTTACTTCTTTTGCACGACTCTGATTGTACATAATGTAATGAACGAGCTTTCAAATATACTCTACTCTTAGAAGCTAGCAGTACTTACATTGTTTCCCTTCTGATGGAACTATTGATGTTGAGGTTACTTCTCTTATTCTTAAATAATCAATGTTGTTGGTACTTCCTGATTCTTATAAGATTCTTGATGAAGACTTAGTCCTAATAACATGTACATGGAATACCGACCTTACATTACTCTGAAAGGTTCAGAATTATGATTCCAATGAGTCCAACAAATATTATATGTATATGTATCTATTTTACTCTATCGAGTCGCACTATAGTCGGTTGGGTACGACACCTATTGTGCAACCACTGATCAGTTGGGTTTTACCAAGCTCTACGTGATCGGGTACGATTCTACCAAGCCTTATGATCGTCGGGTATGTTTTACTGAGCCTATTACGAGTGGGTACGATATGATGGTGATGATGCTCACTAAGGTGTACGTTTTAAAGGTTTCTGTATTTATATATATGTATGTATCATGAATTTCATGTTAGTAGCCCTCAGAGGTACCCAGATTTTACAGGTTGTTTATTCTCTATCCCTGTTTACATTACTGTTCTTATTTATGCTTTCCTGCGTTACATGCATACTCAATACTTTATTCCTACTAACGTCCTTTTTATTTGTGGACGTTGCATGTCGTGCTGCAGGTCCTGATAGATGGGTAGACGCAGTCCCCCCACCACAGTAGGCTGCCCAACTCAACGGTTAATGGCGAGATCCCTTCTCCGGACTTGCTGTGGTCTTGGTATGCATTTTTGTTATGGACATGATAGGCATGTCGGAGCCCTACTCTAGTAATGTTGTAGACTTATGTTCCTTTAGAGGCTCATAGTCAGGTGTCGACTCATGTATGGTTTGGAATGCCTTGTTGGCTGAATATTGTTGTATAGTTGTTGATACCCAATTTTTTCTCAAATTATTTTCAAATTTGAATATATACCTTCAAAATCACTCTCTATAGTAATTGATATTTTCCCATAATTTTTCGTATTTTTATCAAATTATTTTCCTGTTTACTTAATATTCTATATTCCATAATTATTCATAAATGATGTTATAAATAATTTCAAGACATTTTCTTACTCAATGTATTATTCATGATCCTATTTAATTCCATTAGGATTTAATTATTTCAAAAATTGGCCAATATTGGCATTATTTAGCTAATTATAATAATTTTTGCAATTATAGCACAAATGTGCATTTATACAATTTAAAAGCAACAACTGATCATTTTATTTATTTTAAATTATCTCAATTTCATTTATTGGGTTTTAATCTCATTTCACAATTATTAGCTATTTTAATTAATTAATTATCTTATTTTTAAGGGTATTTAACGTTTAGCCTATTTTATTAAATTTTAGCCAATTTTTAAACCCAACCCCACCTGACCCAAAACCCATATTTAACCCAACCCAAAACCCATAATTAACCCGGCCCAACCCCATACCTGATCTGAACCGTTGATCAAATGAGATAAACGATCCAGATCCACGTTACCTTAATTAAACCCAATTACCCCCCAGCCGACCCCTCATTTGCTATCTCTCGTTCTCTCTCTACCTCTCCCTAATTCTCTCTAGTTCTCTCTAGAACCTTCCCCTCGTTCCCATATCTGATGAGTCCGTTCATCTTCACCGGCTGGTTCTCTCACCGGAAACCATGGCTCTTCATCATCTCATGGTTATTTTCTCATCTTGCACTGGTCCAGTGATGCCCTAAAGCCCTCAGGCAAACCTGGAGCGGTTCACTCACCTCTAAGGGTCCCTCAAGCCACTTTCCGTCCTCCCCTGGCCGTCTGAGTAAGAGCTACAACCTTTTCGGCTTGAGTCGGTGACGTCTTTGAGGTTTTCTTAGTTCTATAGGTTCCACGAAACCCTAACCCCTATATATTTTCGATATTCTTACTTCTATGAATCAGTTTAATACGCCTAGGCAATCCTTAGGTGTTAAACTTGTTAAAATCGGAAAACTATTCCTCTTTTCTGTGTATTGTTTAGTTAATTACAGATAAGAAATCCATAGTCTGAAACTGGTACGATTCCTTCTCTAAAAGCAGTAATAAATTACCTCGCTACTGTATTCTCGCCTAGACATCATGCTTTAGGTTCTGAAGTTAAAGACCTTACTTGTGTTTTAGTCGTGCTGATATGTGTATAACTTGTGGAGGAATATCTGAGCCTCATATTTGTTTCTATGTGTTTTCCCATATTTTTAGTCCTAACTGTCCTTGCTTGTCGTTTATAATTTTGTCCTTTAAACCTAGAGGTTCAGCCTAGTATTTACCTTTTAGGATAGTAGTCCTAGCCTCCTCCGGGACTGATAGGATGGGACGGGTAATAGCACGCAATAGAGTTCGTGACCAACACACGTTTTAAAATACCTTCACGGGGTGGGAAAGGGTTGAATATGGATATGATGACCGATGCGCTAATGCCACGTGTAGCCCCTCTTTGAGGAGTGACATAGCGGGTATTGCATTGATGTGATCCATATTGTTTCAAACCTAGGATGTCTTTCTCTCAAATGTCTTACTCGTTTTTTCAAAAGTTAATACTTCCGATGCTTATTTGAAATCCCCTATTATTTGAGTCGTTACTTTCTACTTGTTTATTGTAAAAATTCACGAAAACCATTTGGTCGGGAACCACAGTTGTGGATCCTGAGGGGTGCCTAATACCTTCCCCTTGGGATAACTTCAAGCCCTTACCCAATCTCTGGTAATGCAAACTAGTCTCATGAGTTAATCACTCTAGGAGCCCTAACGCACCTTTAAAATCGTTAGGTGGCGACTCTTCTTTTAACCCTCTTCCTTTAAAATGAGTTGTCAGAATGTAATAAACCTGATCTCCGCTTAAGGAAAGAGGGGGCGCGACAATAGTCTTTCATGGCAGCATGGTAGCTCGTACCTTATATATAGTTTCTTGACAGTCTTGTCGTCCCATGTTATGTATGTTTATGCCATTATCTTTCATTGTTGGTTGTTCATGATCCATGTCTACCATTTATATTAATCTCGTCTACCCTTAAGGATAATAAGAAAGGTTAGATAAAATGTACGTTGGTGCTCGACAAGTATGGACCGGGTGCTAGTCAAGACCCTCCAAATGGGTCGTAACAAAAAATCCATTTGAGTTGACTTCGGTCTACGTTTTTGAAAAATGGACCGAACATGTGTTTTGACGGTCTAGGAGAGTCTGTATCCTGATTTGGGGCCTGGGCGTATGCCTGGAATCAAATATGGAGGTCCCTAGCTCGAGTTATCGCTTTTTGTCGAAAATTTAAAGTTTAAAGGTTTAATGACATTAAAGATTTGATCAATGTTTGACTTTGTTGATACCGGGTTCATATTTTTGTTCTAGAACCCGATATATGTCCATTACAAAATTTATGACTTATCTGTCAAATTTGGTGAAAAACGGAGTTAGTTTGATGTGATTCAAATGTCCGGTTGTTAGAATAGAAGTTCATAAGTTTTCTTGAAAATTTCATCTGATTAGTTGTCCAATTCGTAGTTCTAGGTGTTATGTTTTAAATTTGATCGCGCGAGGAAGTTTGTATGATATTTTTGGACTTGTGTGCATGTTTGGTTTGGATCCTCGAGGGTTTGGGTGAGTTTTTGATAGGCTAGAGAGTGAATTTGGACTTAGAATCATAGCTGGTGCATGAGTGTTTTTTGGTGTTGTCTGCAGATCTCGCATTTGCAAGCCTCACATTTGCGTAGAAGACTTCGCATTTGGGAGCAAGGGCAGGGGTGGACGTTTTGCATTTCCGAGATCTGGGGTCGCAATTGCGATCTCCTCAGGTTCGCAGTTGCGAACATTTTGTTCGCATTTACGAAGGCAGCAGGAATGTTCAGACTTCCCATTTGTGGGTTTGCAACTGCAAACCCCAGGTCGCAATTGCGACATCTGCGCTTGATCAAAATCTGAGTTAGACGGGATTTTCTCTTATTCTTTCAAATTTTCTATGCTAGAGGTAATTTTTCAAGAACTCTTCTTCCCAATTCATTAGTAAGTGATTCTAACCTATTTTATTTCAATCTTCCTTTACATTTCATAAGATTTCAACATAAATACTAGAATTTTCATGGTGGAAATTGGGGATTTGGGTAGAATTAGAGATTTTTGTAAAATTAGAATCTAGACCTCAAATTGGGGTCGGATTTCAAAATAAATTACTTAATTGGGCTCGGGGGTGAATGGGTAATCGGGATTTGGTTCAAATTTCGGGTTTGGACCAAGCGAGTCCGTGGTCGATTTTTGACTCTTATGGGGGAAAAGTGTGGGAATTCTAAATTTATGCATTGTAATTGATTCCTTTATCAATATTTGATATTATTGAGTCAATTATGGTTAAATACGAGTGGTTTGGAGGCGGATTCTAGGGAAAAGCCTCGGTAAATCTCTGAGCTGACTGCGGAGTAAGATAAGTGTTAGGTTTAACCTCGATTTGAGGGAATTCGGAACCCTTAGATTATGTACTATGTGAATTCCATGTGTTTCGGGGGATATGCGAGGTGACGAGTGCTTATACACCGCCGAATAAATATTTCCTTCCCTGCCTTAACTGTTATGCTCTCTAAATGCCTTATATGCTTTAGTTGCTACTTGTTAATCATTGTTTCTCCTGTAAATTTTTTTTAGACCTTTCCATAATTACATGACTCGCTGCTATTTTGCCTTAATTGACTTAAATACACCTTTTTAATTGTGATTTACTAGACTTGTCTTGCCATATAGTATTATACATATGAATTCCAAAGTTAGTACAAGGTTTCCTTGTTTCCGTTTCATATTAATTAAACGTAGAGATTCTTGTGAGTCAAACTATTGATTTGATTGCACTCATTGAATAGTTATAGTGATATGGTGGGATCAGGTTTCACGCCATAACAGGTGAAAGAAAGGTAGATTGACATGGAGGAATACAAAATAATTTCTACTGATACGGTGAAATCGGGTTGCAGGCCGCAACATGTGAAATAAGAGGGGTTTGATACAGTGAAATACGAGTGAAATGTGATAGCGATTTGTTTTATGGTGGGAACGGGTTGCATGCCACAACATATATTTATTTATGATTGTTGATATTGTTACAATGGAGTAAGGGAAGATTGTGTTGTACGGCGGGATCGGGTTGCGTGCCGCAACAACCTATGTGTTTCTATTTCATTAAGCTGTATTTCTTTTCGGTATTTTCATTTGAAACTCTAAGGATTGGAGATTCTGATTGTCACTAGTTTATTTATTGAGGCTTTAACTATTATCTTCAGTTAGCTGTCTTATTTTGTTCCGTATTTACTTTCCCTGACTTTATTATATACTGCGTACACGTTGTAGTGTGAGTGACCTGCCTTATTTTCGTAACTACTTCGTCGAGGTTAGGCTTGACACTTACAAAATACATGGGGTCGGTTGTACTCATACTACACACTCTACACTTCTTGTGTTGATTTTGTAGTCGGTCCTAGTGGCGGTTATTAGCGTGCTCAGATTGGCTAGTTTGTTGAGACTTAACGAACTACCGCTCAGAGTCCGCAACTCCTAGAGTCCCCTTTCCTTTTATGTAGTTGTGTATTTTCATTCAGACAACTTTATGTTGTATTTAGAACTTTATTTGTACTATTATAGTAGCTCGTGCACTTGTGACACCGGGTCAAGGGTTGTATAAGATACTTTAGTTGTTATAGCTTCCGCACTTTACTTTGGATTAATACACTTATTTCAATTCTTTCTCATTATTTAATTTAAACTATTGAAAAATGGATAACTTGTTCTAACGTTAGCTTGTCTAGCAAGTGAAATATTAGGCGTCATCATGGTCCCGAAGGTGGGAATTCTGGGCCGTGACAACGCACCTAACAATAAAAGAGGAATAAATAATATTAGACGAATGCAGATAAGTATTAATAAAATTTAATTTATTCTTACCTTAAATTGTTGCCACATATTCATTTTGATCTAGTACGGTATCTGTCTCCAGGAATTCCACGACTCATGAAAAAATGGCTTCATAACTTCCATCACCATATGCGTGGCCTTATAGGATGACAAAAACTTGCATTAAATTTAACATATAAAATAAACATTCATTAAATTCAATATATGCAAAAAAATTTGAAATATTCTGAACTTGGCCTTACTTACATGTGATATATTTATACCATACTCATACTACATACTTATTGTGTTGCAATCAGTTTTACATGATTATTTTTTCCTTATTTGTCACTACCTATTACCGTTGAGTATGACTCCTTAATTACAGGAAGTCTTTGTACAAAATTGATGGTGATTGATACTTACTTCTATAATTACTGCATGACTTGGATTCTTACCTTATTATTCTACTAGCTTCAAACTATAAGTACCCTTAGTCTCTCATTAATAAGAGACGAACATTGAAGTTCAAAACTATCTCCCACACTAAAAGAATCTCTGCTCTCTCTCTCTTGTGCTATTTGCTATTGTCTAATTGTTAGCCGGCTGCAAGCCAAGGCTAACCATTGTGCTCTCTCTCTCTCTTGATCTTTCATTCTTCTTGCTCTCCTTTTCACTGGTATGCCCTAGTTTCAATACAAAGCTCCAACAACAATATGATTCTCTATTTGTTTCAGTTCTTGTTGTTTCTGGTTTGTTTCTATTTGTGTTTCTTTCGTGAAACCTGTTATTAAAATACATCACTAGCATGCTATTCAATCTTCCCTTTCATTTAGACTGGTATATCCCCTTTATGTGTGTTTTGAGCATGACCTACCAACTGTTTTCTCACTTGTTTTATACCCCAAATCCCTATCACCCCTCTATGTGGTCCTTCATGTCTGGATTTGTGACTATGCCAGTGTCAGCAATTTCTGAGCATGTTTAAACCAATCCTATATCCTTGCTGGGTTATTGTTGTCACGACCAAAAATCCATAAGGTCGTGATGGCGCCGGACACCATTATCAGGCAAGCCAATCATTAATTAGTTTAAAATAAATTCCTGTCTCAATATTTTCAAAATCGTTACCTTTCACTTTAATACATAATAACTAGATGAAATCCATTTAATAAAAACAACAGTCTATTTTCCAATTTAATAAAATTCATCCCAGAACCCGGTGTTATTCGTACATGAGCAATTTCTAAGACTTTTTACAAAATACTACAAATCTTGTCCGAAATACAAGTTGGACAAGGACTTAGAATAAAAATAATTACAATACATAGAAGATGACTCTGCCGGCTGCGGATCGCCTCCGGATGATGTAGCTCGCCTAAGTCTCCAAACCAGCCTCATCGCTATGAAAGTACATGTGCAACAAAATGAACAACAAGTGTAGCATGAGTACGAAAACAACGTGTACTCAGTAAGTATCTCGCCTAACCTCAGAGAGGTAGTGACGAGAGGTCGAATTAGACACTTGCTAAAAGTCGATTAACTATAATCAAGTGAGGTGTTAAGCATGAGTATCATAGGCAATTAAATAGTGAGAAGAGATTAGAAATATCAACTTATTTCACATTTTACACATAAATTCTTCTTCATTTTAGCTGGCAACTCAAAACTCCTTAGGCTAATAAACAAGTATAATTCACAAGAAAATAAGCAGCATTTATCATGCGCAAGAAAATGCCGAGGGTCGAATGGCGCAGACCAACATTAATAAATTGTGCACTGCCGAGGGTCGAACGGCTCGAACCATAGATGCATCTATTTTCCCCGCTCACGAATCGATCATGCAACGCGGTCAACATAATATTAATAAGGCTAACCTGCTCGCGAATCATACCTGCGACTCAGGTGCTGATAGGTACACGTATTCACATAATAATCCACATTTTTAACAAGAAAATAGCTTCTCAAGAAAATGATAAAGTTCTCTTTAGGTGAACTTGGAATAGTATTTAAATAATTCTTGGAAATTCATTTTCCAAGTTTGATAAGGTTTTAAATATCACAGATTCATCCGAAACACAATTATGCAGGGAAGGACCCATTCTCTTCTCAATTGATCAAGGAAAATAAGTCCGGAGCTTTTTAAGTATTCTATTACTAACTCGATAATATCACCGGGCTAATATCATTGATAAAATCAGAAGTACAACATGTAAGGCATGCTAGTGGGTCATAGACTACCCGTACATGGCATACAGTAGCTACGCACGGACTCCCGTCACCTCCTCCGTATGTATCCCCCACAAATAGTAACACATATTTAATTAGTTCACCTAGGGGGACAATTCCCTCTCATAAAGTTAGAAAGGAGACTTACCTCGCTCCGAAATTCCATAACCGACTTCTAAGCCCTTCCGACGACTCCACTTGATGCACAACGCCCCAAAACTATCCAAATAACGGTAAACCAATGAAAATATACTCTAATATTAGTAACAAATTCAAATTATATAATTTCCCAACTCCGCTAAATGAATTGACCAAAATGCCCTCGGGCCCACGTGCCCGGATTCCGAATTTTCTCGAAGATAAGCTTTACCCATAGCTTTACTAGTTCAAATATACAATTTACTGAAAAATGCATGCTCAATTCGTGGTTAAAATCCAATTTACCAAATTTCTAGGTTTTCTTCAAAAATCCCAATTTTCCCACAATTTTCATGTTCAAGTCCATGTAATAACCTTGTATTTAACTTGGAAATAAGTAGAAACAACTTACCTTGTGATCCTTGACGAAATTACCTCCTTGAAGCTCCTCAAAATCGCCCATACCAAATGAAAATTGAAGAAGAAAGGTCCCAATTCCCGTTTAAAAACTATCTGCCCAGGCCTTAATTCCGCACCTGCGGTCCCCTCATCGCACATGCGCTTCCGCAGGTGCGCCCAATCTCTCGCACCTGCGCCTCCTCAGCTCCATCCCAAACTCGCACCTGCGGCGCCCAAAGCCGCACCTGCGGCCAAAGCCTCGCAGGTGCAGTCACACCAGATGACAGCAGCCTTCAGCTTTCTTCAACTTCAAATATTGATCCGTTAACCACCCGGAATCCACCAGAGGCCCCCAGGACCCTGTCCAATTTCACCAACCTATTCCAAAAGATAATGTGGACTTGCTTTATGCCTCAAATCACATCAAATAACATCGAAACAGTGAATCACACTAAAATTCAAACTTTATGAACTTAGAAATTTCAAACTTCTACATCCGACGCCGAAACCTGTCAATTCACATCTGATTGACCCCAAATTTTGCACACAAGTCATATTCGACATTATGGATCTGCTCCAGATTCCGGAATCGCATTCCGACCCTGATATCAAAATTTCCACTTCCGGTCGGATTTCTCAAAAACCTTCAAATTTCTATCTTTAGCCAAATGACTTCAAAATAACCTACGGACATCCGATTTTACTTCCGATCACGCTCCCAACTCCAGAATCACCATACAAATCTATTCCCAGACTCGGAATCCCAAACGGACATCTATAACACTGAAATGCCTTCCAACTCAAATTTATGAAATTTTTCTAAAAATGCTAACTTCCACATTATACGTTGAAATGCTCCCGGGCTATCCAAAACTCGATCCGGACATCATATGAACCTGATGGAACCTTGAAATCATCATATGAACCTGCTGGAACCTTCAAATCATGATTCCGAGGTCATTTACTCAGAATTCCAATCTTAGTCATTTCTTCCAATTTAAGGCTTCCGAAATAAGAATTTTCCTTTCAATTTAACTTCGAACTTCCCGAATATCAACTCCGACCATACGCACAAGTCATAATACCTGAAATGAAGCTGCTCATGACCTCAAACTGCTGAACGATGCGCTAGAGCTCAAAACGACCGGTCGGGTCGTTACATTCTCCCCCACTTAAACAGACGTTCGTCCTCGATCGTGCCAAGAACTTCCCTTGAGTTATCTGAATCACTGTGTAACACTTCGTGTACCTTCCCGTGCTACCACAACCCCGTTGAGCACATTAGCTTGATCAAATCTGAAGATATCCTCTTTTACCCATTCAATAGGCTCAGAACCTAGTTCCAACACCTGAATTTTCTCTACCAGACCTATTTCCAATAAATCAATCACTGTATCAACTACCACATGAGGTACCAAAACATGACTGCATATTTTTGATGAATAAGCACCATACACCGCATAATCTATCATCTAACGACAATGACACTCCCTGAACCTTAATAGCCAAATTCTATGAATTTGATGCTCTCAATGCACCTTATAAGATACCTACATACATACTGCTATAATGCTGACAATACCACCACAACGGAGGAGATGTGTAGAAATTCTAACCCACTGCAGAGCTAACCGAACATGGAATCTTTCCCCTTGACTAAAATCATCATCTCATTACAAACAAATGAGGGTAACTGTCCTATAATATACTTCACTTAATCTCATCGCACTTGACCCCTCATTCAATACTCTCGTCTCACCTAGTATGAACTGTTCCAACAACCAATCACCCCAGATATGACCAACAGTCTCACACGATGCCACAATGCGCCAATAGGCCACAATTCGAACATGACACATAAGAAATGACTCAGGAAGGGACTACTCAACTCACACAACTAATATGAACTTTCCTCAGAAAAATAAGAAGTAAAACACAAGAAAAATAATTATAGGAGCCCTACTAAACATCACACTGTTTCGGCGTGCAACCCCATCCAAATAACATACCCGTGGCCACGTGCCACCCGGTCCCATCATAAAATTCACATAAGGAGATATACACGGAGCTGAATTTGCCCACTATTACAAATTACTGAATAGCGGTCAAAAGCACGCTAAGTGCATAATACCATTCTAGGGAGGCTGATAGAGCCATATGCTACAAACTCAAGCACAACTGAAGTGCGATATATAATCTGAATCTCGAGAGCCATCCTGCTCACATAACCTCATCACTACGCGGAATCTCAACACATAAGAAATTATCAAGCCGTTTCACAACTCACACGGCACGATCATAATATACCTGAATTTGACGAAGACGGAACAACATCAAATATTCCAACACATCCTCCTTAAGGAGCGCTATATAGAAGTGAACATACATGATTCACGTGGAGCCCACAACTACATTGAATCCATTCACAACCCTCAAGATGATCCTGCTCACACTGTACTAGGCTAATAATTTCACCTGGGTCCATAATACCCCAATTCCTCTCATAATACACAAGAACAACCATCATAACCGGGACAAACACCCCACAATCCACAATCAACTGAACCGAACGCCTTCCAGGCATAAATTCTCAATCAAGCAATATTACACTCCTTTATACCTGGTCTAATTCTTCAACCAATCAGGTGACTACACGTCACACTTATACAATCTTCCTGCGGTCATGCTCCCACGGCCTTCCACACAAGGTAACAAGTATGCAGATCCATACCACCGACCACCCTAAGGCTGTAAAACAATTCAAGGACCCATAACCAGGATACAAATCCTCTTTAACCAAACACCGATCTCAGTTGACACTAAAGACAACATCATCTTATTATAAACATTACAATCCCTTGTTCTTGCTCCTCCGAGCTCATGACATCCTTGTTAACACCAAACCGCAAATCTCGATTCTTACTTCCAGTTACACACTGCTTACTACACCTAACATGCCACTATGGAATAGCATAGGAATCCATCATAACTCCTGAACCGCTAATAGGGTGAACACTTCATCATATATAAACCTCTTATTTACCTCAATTCATGAGAACCATAACAACACACGAGCGAATTCTCACAATCACAATACATGCAAATCCTTAAGTAGTGGTCTAAACCACCATAAACCTTCCGGGATCCGCCTACACCTGACAGGTCATAGCACTTGAATGCTCCCAATGAAATCTATTATGACGGCCGACATGCCCCACACACATTTGCACAAACCATACACCTACTCAATCACACCGAAGGAACTGATCACTGTCGTACATGTGCCATCATTTCAACCATGGCTAACCAATCTATCATCTTTTAATCATCTTAATTGCCTCAGAGGTAGTAGTAACTTCTGTCAACTCATAGAAACCCAACCCTCACTCATCCCGAGTGACCTTGATTCATGAGACCATGCTGCCTAAATCCCGCAACCCATCTCATACCCCCTAGTAAACTTTCTACAACCCGAAGTTTATTTCTCTCACTCCTCTAATACTATTCTTCACACTGAAAATAACGTAGAACACTCCAACCATTTCCCCCTCACGGGCATACACAGACAGATCACTGTCCAACTTAAGGGGTGTTATGCGACGCACAATGCGATCACATAACGTGTATGCGGACCGCATAATGGTCGCATACCCGGGCATAATATTTTAAAAATTTGGCCTACCTGGGGGCCATTCTGCGGTCCAAAATGCGAACCGCATGTCAGGAATGCGATCGTATTCCTGGCTGCATATTCGACACGGTCTGTTATTTTTCTAAAATTTTATACCCGACCCCAGTTTCATTTAACCCCTGCCCCTTTAATTTTAACAAGTTTCTGAACAAAATAGAGAGAAGGAAAGGAGAGTTATTGAGAGAGGAAGTGGCCCTTCCATTAGAGTGATTTTCAAGGTCTCTCAGGCTCGATATTTCGAGTAATCTCCTTCTTCCCCATTCTAGCAGGTAAGGATTCCCAATCCCCTTTTATATAAATTTTCTGATTTTAAACAAAGGGAGGGTTGGCATGGATTGACTCTTGAAATTAGTAACTAAGACCTTGCATGCATGTTTATTAATGGTGTTAATTTAGTAAGAGGGAGTGGGTTGGGGTAAAACTTCACAAAGATAGGGTTGGTAACCTAGTGGGTTCACATAGTGTTTGGCAAATTGCTTGAGAGAGAGTCCGAATTGCATGCATGACTTCCAATTCTAAGTTGAAAATGTTTAATTGTTAACTAGATTGAAGGTACTAGTCGGTTCGGTGATTGTGAGTAAAAGTTGAAAAGGAAAACTCGACTCCAGGTATGTATGGCTAATTTTAACCCTTGTAGAATCTCCTCGTTGGTGTTCGAGCATATGGTATGTGTACTTTGTTTGAGATTATGTGAACTGATCGTTCTAATGTGTTGAGACGTAAGATTCTATTCTCTGATTGTCTTAGCTAATTGCCACAAACCCCCGTGCTATGTGAAGTTGTAAAATGGTGATTCCTTGTGCTTACTCTATCGCGTGCAAATCTCGTTAACTGTTGAACACCCCGGTAATAAAGGATGTACTACCAAACTAAAGAAATGATAACGAATCTAATTGTCGAATGTATCTAAGTGCTAAATGTTGTGTAGTAAATAATGGAAAGGAAACGTGGATAACTAATAGAACTGTATGTTGTTGGCATACTGTATATGATTCACTGTTGGATAAAGATTTTCTGTGGCCGTGATTATTCGGCTGTTATGAATGATTGTCCTTGATAATGAGAATCTTTGTGATTTACTCGTTGGGTGATATGAACTTATGTTCTTCGTGATGAAGATCCTTGTGATCAAATTGGTTGTGATGGTTAATTGTCCGGTGGGATCGGGTTGCACGCGGGCAACACGGAGTAATAAGGGTGGACGAGGCAATAAGGGTGAGAGAAGGGGATAAGGGTGGCCGAGGTAATAAGGGTGGCCGTGGTAATAAGGATGGAATGTCATCATTATCACTATTGCAATAAAAATCTATGAGACTCCTGAATATGGAGGTGTTGAAAGGAAAAGGGGAATTTGTGAAACTCTTGATTTTGGTTATTTTGATTTCTGTGCAATGCTTGTTGGATCCTATTAACTGTCTCTTATCTGTGTACTGCTTGATTGTACTTGGGGTGAAGTTTGTTCATACATACTAGTACTATTCCACAGTACTAACGTCCCTTTTGCCGGGGGCGCTACATCTTTTATATGGATGTAGGTGGTTCCGTAGCAGGTAGCTCAGCTCGCCGTTAGTGGTGCCTCCTCTTCATCTCCTCAGCAGTTGTGGTGAGCCCCTCTCCTCCTCGGGGCCGTGTGTGGATTATACCACCCTCTTTTGTTTATGTTATAAAGGTATAGCCGGGGCCTTGTTACCGGCAAGTTATGTAAACTCCCTAGTATTCGTAGAGGCTCCGTAGACACAATGTGGGTAGTGCATAAATGTATCTTTGGGTAGTAACAATACGTACTCGGAACCGCGGACCATGTTGAAAAGTTATGTATCTATTGGTATTATGTATTTTTTAATATTAGTAGTTGGCATGTTAAAAGAGGAAAACAATGGAGACATGTTGTAAGATGTACTTTGAAACTAAAATCGGCTAACTCATTTGAACTAATGTTTGTTATAAACGCGGGGTAATACGTTGGGCAGGAAAGGCAATCGAGGTCCGCTTGACTGGGATCACCCGGTTAGGCGCCGGTCTCGTCCCTCGATTTTGGGGCGTGACAGTACATGTCAAAAATCGTCATTTGAACCTATGAGAACCATAAAAACATGATTCTAAGTCTGTTTCTCCCTGAGTCAAAACTTGGTCAATTCTTCCAACTTAAAGCTTTCAAATCGAGAGTTGTTCTTCCAAATCAATCTCGATCCACTCAAAAACTAAAACCGACCACACACACAAGTCATAATACATAATATGAGGCTACTCAAAGCCTTAAAACATCGAACATAATGGTAAAGCTCAAAATGACTGATTGGGTCGTTACAAAAACACATCAAAAAACTCTCTAACTGTTAGAATTGAATCAACAATATGAGTATAATCACTAACATCTCGAACGAAAGCCATTTATGCCAAAATCCTCTTCTCAACCACACTTGACCCTTCATAAATGAAATCACTCTACTAGGAGTTTGACCAAAAGATCCTCTCCATTCTAGTCCCGGCAACCTCGACAAAGCTAATGTCACGGTGTTACCGTGACAATCAAGGATACCATGGTATGTATATAGCCAATCCATACCCAAAACTATATAAATTTTCACCATACTAAGAAATAAAATTTTAACGCTAGTCTTATAACCCAAAATAGTGAATGTACATGATCGATACATTTGATTCGCTATAATATAATCAGCAACAGGTGTTGAAAAATGCACATGCGTATCAAGATAACCATGCGGCATATCCAAATGTGGAGAAAAATTTGATGACATGTAAGAATAAGCAGACCCCAAACGAAACAACACGAAAGCATCTCTATGACAAACCAAAACAATACATATAATCGCGGCATCAGAGGCCACTGCCTCGCGTCTCCTCAAAAAATAATTGCAACATGGCTGGCCACAACTGGTCTGACTACCATTAACCTTACCATCCTCTATTGTCTAGGCAGGGGGTTATGCAATAGGTTTCGTAATTACAGATGTAGAACCCTGATAAGTTGCACCTCTAATAAGTCTAGGGGATTACTTCCTCACATGCCCAAGCTCTCCACACTCATAGAATCCTCGAGGTGAGTAAGTCTAGTGAGACTAAATCTTCCCCTGAGAACCTGAATACCCAGTAGGGAACCCTGAATCGACAAAGCACAATATGATCTTGTTGGAAGAGCACTAAAAGATGACGGAATTGGAGAGTTGAAAGATGAAAGAGACACCACACTGCATTCCCTATGTCGAGTAAACTGAGATGTCCTACCTTGATGGACATTAATGATCTGACCTCTACCTCCAGATGAGGTACCGTTGAAACTAGTAGAACGACAATGCCTCTTGTCCCCCATCATGACCTCTCTAACC
>ML268898.1:5881-21506 GCA_005239495.1 Nicotiana undulata
AGTACGTGGAACCAGGGTCAAATAAAGCCAAAGCATCACTGTGACAAACTGAGATAGTACCTGTAATCACCGCATCGGAAGCCATAGCATCAGGCCTAGCCGGAAGTGCATAAATACGTGGTTGGACTCCACCTGCTCGACCTCCCCCTCTAGGACGGCCTCTAGCTGCCTGACCACCACCCCTAGCGGTCTGGGTAGGTGGCGAAATGACTGGGGCTGAAGCCGAGGGCTGAACTCTCTACTGGGATAAACTACTAGGACGACGGGGACACTGCCTCCACTCATGTCCGAACTCTCCACACTCATAACAATTACCTAGAGCTGGAGATGAAAACTGACGAAAACCCCTGCCACCATGATAACCACCAGACGAACCATGCATAGAAGAACCCTGATAAGATGATACTCGGGCGGAGCTCTGAGCTGGAAGGGCACTAAAAGACGAACGTCCCTGATGAGCATTGCGAGGACCCTGCCCCGACGACACACCAATGTAAGCTGGGCAAACTGGCTGTGGAGGTCTAAATGAACGACCTCTGTTAGGCTGAAATTACCCTCTGGAAGGGGCACCACTAAAATTACCTGATCCCCTAGGCCTCTTGACCTCTCTTTCCTCACGATTCTGCCTACGAACCGACTCAATATCCCGAGAAATATCAACAACTTGCTCAAATGTGACTCCAGACACCCTCTCTCTGGTCATCAAAATCTGAAGCTAATAGGTAAGACCATCTACAAACCTCCTAATCCTCTCCCTGTCGGTAGGGACAATCTCAGAAGCATGCCTGGCCAACTCAGAAAACCTCATCTCGTACTGGGTGACTGATAATTCTCCCTGGCGCAGCTGCTCAAACTGTCTGCGCTGCTCCTCTCTGTGGGACTGAGGAACATATTTCTCAAAAAAGATCGGGGAGAACTGCTTCCAGGTGAGAGGTGCTGAACCAACCGGCCTACACCTCTCTAATGACTCCCACCAAGTAAAAGCAGCACCCGCGAACTGAAATATAACAAACGAGACCCCACTGGTCTCCAAAATACCCGCAGTACGTAGTATCCTCTGGCATTTATCAAGAAAACCTTGGGCGTCCTCACCCTCTATGCCACTGAAGGTCGGAGGCTTAAGTCTGTTGAACCTCTCCAACCTGCGTGGCTCATCCTCAGGCATAACAGCGACCATAAAATCCTAAGCTGAAGTAACCGGCTGAACTAGGGCTGCTCTTGGTGCCTGAATACCCTGTACAACCTGCTCAGGTGTCCGGGCAGCTGGAGTCTGATTGCCTCCCCCGGTATGAGTTATATTGGCGGTAGTGGACATAGCAACTACCTGAGCTAAACTTGAACACACTGTCAATATCTAAGCCAGGGTCTCCTGAAGACCCGGAATAATAATAGGCATTGCCAGTGCCTGAGCCTGTTCCGCTGGAGCTCCATCGGCGGGAACCTGATCCTGAACGATAGGGGGATCCTGTGGTACTACCCCGGCTGCTGCCTAGGATGGTCCCCTACCTCTACCACGGCCTCGACCCCTTGTGGGTCTGGCTGGTGTCTGGACATCTTGATCGGTATTGCGTGTCCTCACCATTTGTGAGAGAATGAAACAATGTAATTTTAGATTTCAAGAATCAATAGATTGACACGAAAGAGTTCAAGAAAATACAGATGTTTCCTAAAAGTTCAGCAGCCTCTCAAAAATAAATACAGACGTCACTGTACCGATCTGCAAGACTCTACTAAACCTGCTCATGACCGTTGAGTCTTATGTTACCTAGTGCTCTAATACCAACTTGTCACGACCCCAAATCCTAACAGGCCGTGATGGCGCCTATCGTGGAACTAGGCTAGCCAACCATCACATTACTACGCCTTTGTTCAATTATAACAGTTCACAGTTAAATAATAAGCATGCAACCATAGCATCAATTAATATAATTAAGTCTTAACGTCCCAATAATAGTCTAACCAACCTCCCAAGAACTGGAGTCAATAGTCATGAGCATCTAAGAATAAATAAACTAACTCTGCTAAAACTATAATATATGTCTCTGAATCAAATGCTAAGACTAAATAAGGAAGGGAAATGGAGAAGCTGTGGACGCTGGACAGCTACCTCGAAATCCCGTGAAATGCTGCTATCAACTGCGTCAGCTACTGCTGCGAACTAGTACCTGGATCTGTGCACAGAGGCACAGGGAGTCTTTATGAGTACGCCAACTCAGTAGTAATGAAAATAAATCACAGTCTGAGTAATATAAACACACAGAACAGGTACACAATTCCACAAACCAGTAAAACACCAAGTCACCATGTAGTATTCATCAAATAGTAAGTTCGAAATCAGTTTCCAGAAATCCCTTGAAAACAAGTGCAATATCAGTATATCTCCATAAAATTCTCGGTAAAACCAGTTTGAAAACGAAGTAAATCTTAGTTTGAAAACTCAGTAAGAATATTCATAAAGCTGCCCCTCGGGCTATAATCATTTCTCGTAACAATTTCTTTCAGTATCAGCCCATCAGGCAACCTCACAATCACTCTGCCCATCAGGCATCCTCACCATCACTCATAATAAGCCCCGCGGGCATCACTCAATCGGTACCGGCGCTCACTGGGGGTTTGTTACAGACTCCGGAGGGGTTCCTACAGCGTAAGCGCTATAATAAGCCACATCATGGCATAAATCACACACAATATAGGCGCGCAGCCTCACTCATATCATATAATCCTCACAATATAGGCCAGCAACCTCACTCAGTCATACACTCTCAATTTGCCCTTCAGGCCATAATATACCGGGTTCTCGGCCCAAAAATAGTGTTTCATTTTTCAAGAAGTAGTATCAAAATACTATGAGTGTCAAAACAATTTCACAGAAAAGACTGACTGAAAAATCATAACATATCAGTGAGGAAAATAGTAAAACATCCCCCAAGAGGTAAACAGATCGTCACTAGTCCCCAAACATGGCTTACAGCCCAAATCATATCAAGTATATATAGTACTATTGGAAATAAGCTTTAAAAGCCATTTCGCAACTCAATAGTCGCCTAAGTAAGGAATACATCACCAAAGTTTCAACCTTTGCATTTCAAAACCCGTGAAAGGGTGCATAACCCGGGGTTTCATACCATCAGGATAGGATTTAAAGACATTACTTACCTCAAAACTAGCCCGGAATTATTCCGCAACGCTTGCCTCTCAAATCAACCTCCGAAGGCTCCAAATCTACCAAGTTCAGATTTTTATCATCAATATATGCTTAAAGAACGAATTCCAATCTAAAGATATCAAATTTAGCTCAAAAATCCGAAATTGGTCAAAACCCGAACTCCTAGGCCCTCGTCCCGAAACTCAGAAATTTTTATACAAAAGTGCTCTTTGTTCTCTCACGAGTCCGTACATATAAAGAACACCAAAATAGGAGTTCGTTTGACCCCTCAAATCGACCATTTAAGGTCTCATAATCTCAAGCCCTAAAACCCAATTTTTCTACCGAGTTTCCATAAATTTATACTGGTTTTATGTTCTATAATCATCCATAATCGAGTTTTAATGACTAGAACACTTACCTCAATGAAGAACAAGGATTTCCCTCTTCAAAATTATCCCCAAAAGCTCCTTTCCGTACAACAATGGTGAAAAATAAAGTTTAAGTCACGGAGGGTTTATTTTATATTTTTCTGAACAGTGGTTCCGCACCTGCAGCCACTTAAGCGCACCTGGGGTCCCAGGTCCGCACCTGCGACTTCCCTTAAGCGGGCTAACTTCCGCACCTGCGGCCTCTTCTCCGCACATTCTGACTTCGCAGGTGCGATCCTACTCCCGCACCTGCGATCCTCTACTGAGACCCTTACTTCCGCACCTGCGACCCCCTGCCTGCTCCTGCGGGCCCGCACCTGCAATCAACATCCGCAGGTGCGGAATCTCTGTGATTTCACACCAGCAGCTTTTTGCTGCAATTTCCAACTTTCAAAATTCCCGTTAACCATCCGAAATCAATCCCGAGCCCCTCGGGACCCCAACCAAACATACCAACACCTCACATATGATCAATCAAACTTATTTGCACTCTCGAAACACCAAAACTAACATCAAAACACCAAAATTACGTCGGATTCAAGCCTAAGAACTTTGAAGTTTCTAAAATTCACCAATGATGCCGAAACTATCCAAATCAACTCAGTTTGACCTAAAATTTTGCAGACAAGTCCAAAATGACATTACGAACATGTTCCAACTGTCAGAATTCCATTCTGACCCTGATAGCCTATTTTCCACTGCCGACCGGAAATCGCCAAAAACTAACTTTCGCCAATTCAACCCTAATAATACACCGGACATCACAAAATTATTCTGAACACACTCCTAAGTCCCAAATCACCTAACGAAGCTATCCGAGCCATAAAATTCGCATTCTGAGGTCGTTTACCAATAAGTAAACTCTTAGTTGACATTTTCCCATTTTAAGGCTACTATTTCTTTTTAAAGACTAATTGACTAAACTCTCACTACAACCGTTCGATTTCAAGCCTATAAACTCGAATACATCAAATACAGTATAACCAATCTATAACAAGTCAATAACAACAATTATAATGCAGGTTTTACGTAACGACGGACCGGGTCGTTACAACGTAACTCAAGTCTAATAGTGTCACGACCCAAAATCCTAACTCAGGTCTTTATGGCGCCCAACACCGAGGTCAGGCAAGCCAAGACTCAATTTACTATGGGGTTTTCCTTTTTTGATTAAACATTCTAACATGTACCATGTTTTAAGGCTCAAAAGCATTAATTGAAAGGATAATTAATCAGTTTTAACCAAAAATAGTCATAAGGTGGCGCGAGCCAAATAAATATACAGACCCGTAATCCATAATAGCTACCACGTGTGTGCTAGGAACTAGTGTCACAAGTCCTACGGGCATACTAACAGGATATACATAAGATATAATATACAGCCCCACTGTCTGGAAGAAATAGACGAGAAATAAGCAAAAGAAACTCCATGGTGCTGCCGAGGATCGTCAGGGGAAGCAACTCACCGTGAAGTCAGGTCCAACTCTAATCAGTATCTAGCTCCGGTCTGATAACCAGATGCACCAGCCTCAGAACCTGTACAGTTGAGTATAGAAGCGTAGCATGAGTACATAAATAAATATGTAACCAGTGAGTATCCCGTCTAATATCGAAGAAGTAGTGACGAGAGGTAGACTTGACACTCACTAAGGTCCAATAATATAATATGACAGGATATGATGAAAACAATAGGCATGTAAAGGCAGTAAAGCAGCAAATATAAGGCACTGAGATCCGAGTAAGTACTGGAACTAAAATTGGTATTAATAATTATCAAATAATTGATAAAATTGGGAAAAGGCCTTTTTTATCTTACGATTCATCAAAATCTAGAAAACAATCAAAAAAATTCGAAAAAAGACTTTTTTGATTGGATGGGAATGAATGAAAAAATATTAAATCGTCCCATATTGAATCTGGAATTTTGGTTCTTCCCAAGATTTGTACCACTTTATCCCTATCTATTAGAATACTGCCTATTCTAGTCCACTCATTTCATTTAAGACATGAAATTAGAATATTTTTCATTTTATTTCGTCAATTTTGGCTAAGAACTCAGAAGTCAAGTTTCATTCAAATTAGTTAATAATTATTCGTTTTGACTGACTGTTTTTACGTAAATGATTAACGTAATTGGAAATAACCAATTAGGTTTACGACGAAACCTAGAAATTGATCATTGATCCAATTTGAGTACCTCTGCAGGTAACCATCCACACCAGAATAAATAGAGTTTTTCGAAAAAACCTGCTAGTAGAGGAAAACCTCCTAGGGATAAGGGACATTAAACAATTACTCCTTCATTCTTCCCCAAATAATCTGTCAAATCAATATCCATGAAATCGGTAACAATTTATCAAACGCATACGGGATAAGGACAACAGGCCTGAGCCATGAAATAATCATCTTTGTGCACTGCCAAGGGTCGAACGGCACGGACCATAAGTGCAACTTTGCCATAATTAATCATACATATGCACAACCGAGGGTCGAACGGCCCGAACCATAAGTGCATCTTTCACTCCATCGTGGCGTACGGCCCGCTCCTATGAGAGTAGGGGAAATAACACTCCGCTCGCGGAATGTAAATTGCGAAGCGATCACATGCACACACAATAATCCTTAACAATTTACTTTCCGTAAATAATTCCTCCCAACTATCCAATTCCATAAACCTCAGGGAAACAATACTACATATAACATGAGTTCATCACATATAATTCATTACAAGGAAGAATACAACGCATGATGTAGGCCTAACTACCCGGACATAGCAATAATAGCCACTACGTATGGACTCTCGTCACTTGGTACGTACGTATCCCCCACAAACATTACACATAGCATTTAAATCAACTATGGAGACAATTCCATCTTACAAGGTTAAAAAGGAGACTCACCTCGCGTCGAATCCACTCCCCGGGTCAAGAATGTGCCCGAAACGCCGAATCTGTCTCCCAAGGACTCGAAACTAATCGAACGTTACATAAATATATCAAATTATACTCAAAGCATGGAATTCTCCTATCTATTTAGTCAATTCATCATTCTTGAAGAAATCCCAAAATTCACCCGCGAGCCCGCACGCTCAGATTCCGAAAATTCTCGAAGGAAACACTCACCTATAACCTAAGGATCGTTAATATATGATTTTTACTTGATTTCATAGCCCATTTATGGGTAAATTCTCAAATTTCTCGAAAGCCCTAGGTTACTACCCAATTTCTTGATTTTCACTAATTAAGTAGTTAATTTAACTAGTAATGCATGTATTAAACTAATACTAAGGTAGAATTTACTTACCTCTTCAGTAGCTAGGTGAATTGGCTCTTTTCCAAGCTTCCTAGGTCGACAATGGTGGAAAGAAAATGGAGAAAATGAACAAAATCCCGTGTTTAAAAGAAACACACTGCCTAACAGTGGTTCCGCACCTGCGGCTCAAGGACCGCACATGCGGTCTCGCACCTGCGAGCAATAGCTCGCACCTGCAGAAAATGGGACAAGGGCCTGGGCTCGCACCTGTGTGCAGGAGTCCGCACCTGCGGGAAAATGGCCAGCACCTGCGAGAACTAGGCAGCCCACCTGGGATCGCACCTGCGAGGCTGGGACCGCAGGAGCGGTCTTGCACCTGCGTCTGGGCAACCGCACCTACGGTCACACCAGATCAGGTGCACCAGCAACTATTGCAGTTGGTGTTTGGCCTCGTTTGGTGCCCGAGAGGTACCTCGGCCCACCCGCGCCCCCGTCCAAACATACCAACAAGTCCCAAATTATAATACGGACTTGCTCGAGCCTCCGGAACACTCAAAACAACGCTAAAACTCAGAATCACCCCTCAAAATCCCTAGAATCAAAACTTAAGAACTTCAAGTTCTTGAATTCGATATCAATGCGCCGAACCAACTTATACTACTCGGAATGACGCCAAATTTTGCAGGCAAGTCATAAATGACATAACGGAACTATTCCCGATCTCGAAATTCTGTGCGGACCTCGATAACACAAAAACACGTTCCAAACCAAATTATGAACTTAAGAAAACTCTTATTTTGATATTGGGCGCTGAAATGCCCCTTGGTCATCCAAACCCCATTCCGAACATACACCCAAGTCCGAAATCATCATACAAAGCTACCGGAACTGTCAGAACTCGATTCCGGGGGTCGTTTGATCAAAATATTGTCCGAAGTCAAACTTGGCCAAAAAGGCCAACCTAAAGGAACTAAGTGTTCCTATACTTCTCTAAACACTTCCGAATTCCGAACCACCCGTCCCCGCAAGTCATAAATCATAATAAGTTGCTATGGGAAGTTTCATTTAGGGGAACGGGGTCCGAATACGCAAAACGACCGGTCGGTCGTTACATTCTCCAGCTCTTAAACAAACTTTCATCCTCGAACGGGTCTAGAATCATACCTGATGTGTTGAATAAGTGCGGATATTTGCTCTGCATGTCCTCCTCGGACTCCCAGGTCGCTTTATCGACTGGTTGGCCCCTCCACTGGACCTTTACGGTAGAAACTCTCTTGGATCTCAATTGGCAATCTTTTCTATCAATAATAGCAAATGGCTCCTCCTCGTAGCCCAACCTCTCATCTAACTTAATAGTGCTGAAATCAACCACGTGAGCGAAGTCGGTGTGGTACCTCTGGAGCATGGATACATGGAAGACCGGATGAACTCCTGATAAGCTGGGAGGTAAGGCTAGCTCATAATCAACCTCCCCAACTCGCCTCAACACCTCGAAGGGACCTATAAACCGTGGGCTCAACTTGCCCTTTCTTCCCGAACCTCATAATACCCTTCATCGGTGAAACCTTCAACAAAACCTTATCTCCCTCCATAAATGATACGTCACGCACCCTCTGATCTGTGTAACTCTTCTGTCTGGATTGTGCTGTGCTGAGCTTCTCCTGAATTAACTTCACCTTCTCAAAGCATCTCACAACAGGTCGGTGCCATATAACTTAGCCTCGTCGGGCTCAAACCACCCAATAGGAGAACGACATCGCCGACCATACAAGGCCTAAAATGGAGCCATCTCGATGCTGGACTGATAACTGTTATTGTAAGCAAACTCGGCCAAAGGCAAGAACTGGTCCCAGTGACCTACGAAGTCAATCACACATGCCCTAAGCATGTCCTCCAATATCTGAACCGTACGCTCCGACTGACCATCAGTCTGAGGGTGAAATGTTGTGCTGAGATCTATCTGGGTACCCATCTCACTATGCAATGCTCTCCAGAAGTGCGAGGTGAACTGAGGACCTCGATCTGATATAATGGACACCGGCACACCGTGTAACCGGACTATCTCACGAATGTAGATCTGGGCTAGCCTCTCAGAAGTATAAGTAGTAGCTACAGGAATGAAATGCGCTGATTTGGTCAATCTATCCACAATGACCCAAACCGCGTCAACCTTCCGCAAAGTCCGAGGCAACCCAACCACGAAGTCCATAGTGATGCGCTCCCACTTCCACTCAAGAATGGGCATCTGATGAAGTAGGTCTCCTGGCCTTTGGTGCTCATACTTAACATGCTGGCAATTAAGACACCTAGCAATATACTCCACAGTGTCCCTCTTCATCCGCCTTCACCAGAAATGATGCTTCAAATCACGATACATCTTCGTAGCACCAGGATGAACAGAATATCGAGAACTATGTGACTCCTCTAGAATCCTCCCTCTAAGGCCATCGACATTATGAACACATAAACGGCCTTGAAGTCTCAGAACACCATCCTCGCCAATAGTAATCTCTTTGGCCCTACCCTGAACCACTGTCTCCCGTAGCTCTGCCAAACACGGATCATCATACTGCCGAGCCTTAATCTCCCCCAATAACGAAGACTGAGCAACATATGCAAGAACACGACGAGGCTCTGAAAGGTCTAATCTCACCGGGCGATTAGCCAAAGACTGAATGTCCAAGGCTAGAGGTCTCTCCTCTGCTGCAATGTAAGCCAAGCTACCCATACTCTTTGTCTTTCTGCTCAAGGCATCTGCTACCACATTTGCCTTGCTCGGATGATACAGAATGGTGATATCATAATCCTTCAGCAACTCAAGCCACCTACGCTGCCTCAAATTAACATCTCTCGGCTTGAACAAGTACTGCAAGTTGCGGTGGTCTGTATAAACCTCACAGGACACTCCATACAAGTAGTGCCTCCAAATCTTAAGGGCATGAACAATCTCCGCCAACTCTAAATCGTGCATAGGTTAATTCTTCTCATGAACCTTCAGCTGGCGCGAAGCATCAGCAATAACTCTCCCTTCCTGCATCAACACACATCCCAAACCAACGCATGAAGCGTCTCAATACACGGTATACATCTCAGAACCGGAAGGCAATACTAGAACTGGTGCTGAAGTCAATGTTGCCTTGAGCTTTTAGAAGCTCGCCTCACGCTCGTCAGACCATCGGAACGGGGCATTGTTCTGAGTCAATCTAGTCAATGGGGCTGCAATAGAAGAAAACCCCTCCATAAAATAGCGGTAATAACCTGCTAGGCCCAAGAAGCTCCTGATCTCTGTAGATGAAGTAGGACGTGGCCAACTCTAAAATGCCTCGATCTTCTGAGGATCAACCTTGATACCCTCTCCGGATACCACATGCCCCAAAAGTTCCACGGAATCCAACCAGAACTCACACTTGGAGAACTTAGCATATAGCTTCTGTTCCCGCAAGGTCTGGAGCACAACTCTTACATGCTGCTCGTGCTTACCCAGGTTGCATGAGTAAATCAAGATGTCATCAATGAAGACAATGACAACGGAATCAATATACGGCTTGAACACCCTATTCATCAAGTCCATGAATGCTGCTGGGGCATTAGTCAAGCCGAAGGACATCACAAGGAACTCATAATGGCCATATCTCGTACGGAAAGCAGTCTTCGAGACATCTGAGGCCCGAATCTTCAATTGATGATATCCCGATCTCAAATCAATCTTAGAAAACACTCTAGCACCCTGCAAATGGTCAAACAAATCATAGATGTGCGGCAAAGGATACTTGTTCTTAATGGTGACCTTGTTCAACTGGCGGTAATCAATACACATCCGCATAGACCTGTACTTCTTCTTCACAAATAGGACTGGAGCACCCCACGGCGATACACTCGGTCTGATAAACCCCTTAGCCAACAACTCCTCAAGCTGATCCTTCAACTCATTTAGCTCCTTCGGAGCCATACGATACGGTTGAATGGAAATAGGTTGAGTGTTTGGAGCTACATCAATACAGAAATCAATATCACGATCCGGAGGCATGCCTGGAAGTTCTGAAGGAAATACATCAGTAAACTCTCGAACAACTTGCACTAAATCAATCGTCGTAGACTCGGCGGTGGTGTCCCGCACATAAGCAAGATAAGCCAGACAACCCTTCTCGACCATATGTCGAGCCTTCAGGAATGAAATAACCCGGTTGGCTGCACTAACTGAGGAACCTCTCCACTCCAGCCTAGGCGACTCAGGCATGGCTAAAGTAACTGTCTTGGCATGGAAATCTAGCACGGCATGATAAGGAGATAGCCAATCCATGCCAAGAATAACCTCAATATCAACCATGTCGAGCACTAGAAGGTCCGCTCTGGTCTCGAACCCACAGAATGTAATCACACAAGACCGATAGACCCGGTCTACCACCACAGAATCGCCCACAGGAGTGGACACATATATAGGAGAACCCAAGGATTCACGAGGAACATCCAGAAAATGAGCAAATAATGCTGAAACATATGAATAGGTGGATTCTGGATCAAATAATACTGAAGCCTCTCTACCACATACTGAGATAATACATGTGATCACGGCGTCTGAGGCCACTACATCTGATATGGCCGGAATAGCATAGAATCTAGCCGGAGCACCTGAAGACTGAGCGCCACCGGAGTGAACAGAAGCTGGTTGGCCTCCCCCTGACTGGCCTCCACCTCTAGGATGACCCTTGCCGACCTGTCCTCCACCTCTAGGTGGCCGGACTGTTGGTGCTGGACCCATGGGCTGATAACTCTGTTGCACTGCCTTGACCCAAAATCTGGGACAATGCCTCCTCATATGACCTGGCTCCCCACACTCGTAACAACCTCCAGGTACCATAGCATGTTGCCCCGAAGAAGAACCCTGAATGGCCGGAGAGCGATTTGGACCCTCTGGCATAGCACTAAAGTAGGAACTGGAGGATCTCTGATGACTGGAATACCCGCCGGGTGAACTCTGAGTAGCTGGAGGGCGGTAGGAACGCTCAGTCATGGCGTTAAACTGAGGCCTCGCTGGAGCTCCTCGGGGAGGTGGTGGAGGTGCTGAATATGAAGGCATGCTGGGCTGACTACTGCTAAACTGACCAATTCATCACATGCACATACAATAATCCTTAACAATTTACTTTCCGTAAATAATTCCTCCCAACTATCCAATTCCATAAACCTCAGGGAAACAATACTACATATAACATGAGTTCATCAAATATAATTCATTATAAGGAAGAATACAAGGCATGATGTAGGCCTAACTACCCGGACATAGCAATAATAGCCACTACGTACGGACTCTCGTCACTTGGTACGTACGTAGCCCACACAAACATTACACATAGCATTTAAATCAACTATGGGGACAATTCCCTCATACAAGGTTAGAAAGGAGACTCACCTCGCGTCGAATCCACTCCCCAGGTCAAGAATGCGCCCGAAACTCCGAATCCGTCTCTCAAGGACTCGAAACTAATCGAACGTTACGTAAATATATCAAATTATACTCAAAGCATGGAATTCTCCTATCTATTTAGTCAATTCATCATTCTTGAAGAAATCCCAAAATTCACCTGCGGGCCCGCACGCTCGGATTCCGAAAATTCTCGAAGTCGTTAATATATGATTTTTACTTGATTTCATAGCCCATTCACGGGTAAATTCTCAAATTTCTCGAAAGCCCTAGGTTACTACCCAATTCCTTGATTTCACTAATTAAGTAGTTAATTTAACTAGTAATTCATGTATTAAACTAATACTAGGGTAGAATTTACTTACCTCTTTAGTAGCTAGGTGAATTGGCTCTTTTCCAAACTTCCTAGGTCGACAATGCTGGAAAGAAAATGGAGAAAATGAACAAAATCTCGTGTTTTAAAAAAACACACTGCCTAACAGTGGTTCCGCACCTGCGGTCTCGCACCTGCGGAAAATGGGACAAGGGCCTGGGCTCGCACCTGCGTGCAGGAGTCCGCACCTGCGGGAATATGGCCAGCACCTGCGTGAACTGGGCAGCCCACCTGGGATCCACCTGCGAGGCTGGGACCGCAGGAGCGGTCCCGCACCTGCGACTGGGCAACCGCACCTACAGCAACACCAGATCAGGTGCACCAGCAACTATTACAGCTGGGTTTTGGCCTCATTTGGTGCCCGAGAGGCACCTGGGCCAACCCGAGCCCCCGTCCAAACATACCAACAAGTCCCAAATCATAAGACGGACTCGCTCAAGCCTTCGGAACACTCAAAACAACGCTAAAACTCAGAATCACCCGTCAAAACCCCTTGAATCAAAACTTAAGAACTTCAAGTTCTTGAATTCGATATCAATGCGCCGCACCGACCTATACTACTCGGAGTGACACCAAATTTTGCAGGCAAGTAATAATTGACATAACGAAACTATTCCTGATCTCGGAATTCCATGCGGACCTCGATAACTCAAAAACACGTTCCAAACCAAATTACGAACTTAAGAAAACTCTTATTTCGATATTGGGCGCTGAAATGCTCCCGGGTCATCCAAAACCCATTCCGAACATACGCCCAAGTCCGAAATCATCATACGAAGCTACCGGAATTGTCTGAACTCGATTCCGAAATCGTTTGCTCAAAATGTTGACCGAAGTAAAACTTTGCCAAAAAGGCCAACCTTAAGGAACTAAATGTTCCTATACTGCTCTAAACACTTTCGAATCCCGAATCACCCGTCCCCGCAAGTAATAAATCACAATAAACTACTATGGGAAGTTTCATTTAGGGGAACGGGGTCCGGATACGCAAAACGACCGGTCGGGTCGTTACAAATAGATAAGATCAAAAACTAAAAATATTGAATAATAGAAATAAAATAAAGATAACGTGATGATATTTATAAATCATAAGTTTAAAAAATAAAATAAATTAAATATTCAAACTTAGAATTAGAAAGGGAAAGGCTAATTAAATTTGAAATTAGACACTTGTTAAAATTAAATATAAAATACTTAAATAATTAGCAACATATGTTAAATTATTAAAAATTTACTATTGGAAATGAAAGGGAAAGGCTAATTGATTTTAAAATTAGAAGGTTGTTAAAACTATGATTAGAATGCTCAAATTATGGATACTATCACGAAATTGAAGTCTTTTTTTGAAAAAAATAAGTACAATACAAAATAATTTTATAATATAGGTAATTATACTAATGAAAACTAAAAATTAAATTTGTATTAAAGCTAAAAAGAAAGAAAATTTACATAAGAAATAAGTTGACAGTGAAAATATTACTACAACATTTAGATATAATGTGTTCAAACAACTAAGAAAATATTTTTCTATGATTAATATCTGAATTAAAAATTTACATAAGAAATAAGTTGACTGTGAAAATATTACTACAACATTTAGATATAATTTTTTCAAACAACTAAGAAAATATTTTTCTATGATTAATATCTGAATTAAGTGCAGTTAGTATAAGTTTGAAAGCATAGCATAATTTTTTGAAAATGCATTCGAGTTTAAAAAATTAAATGATAAGAATTATTTGAATTTGAGATGAGATTTTTTTTATTTCATAGTTTTTTTTTATTTTGGAAATTATTACGGAAAGAAATAAAATGATAGTAAACATATTACTACATACATATAATATTTTCAAAAAATTAAGTAATTAATTTTCTAATATTAAGATAAAATTTTAAGAATATAAAATAACTTTCTAATATAGGTAATTTTATCAATGAAAATTAAAAATTAAATTTGTATCTTAAAGCTAAAAAAAAAAAGAAATTTAACTACATCTAAATCAAAAATAATTATAAGAGAACTCAATACATTTGGAACATAATCATCAAATGACTTATGTATTAATATTTAGCCTACATCAATTTTACAATTTAAATATGATATTATTTTCGTTATAGGTAAAGAGTTAATGTAAAAACTAATTAAAATTTATAGTAGGGAAGAGAATGTATAAAAATAGAGATAGTGTGAGGATATTTATACATTAAACTAATTTAAAAATAAACAAATCAAAAATTAATAATACAATATATATAATTGATTAAAAAATTCTGAACGAGACGATACAAGCATAAATATACCAAATTTCAAGAATTTTATTTATTAAAGACTATTAAAAAAATAATAAGCAAGACATTAATTTAATTATAAAGCTAATAAAATATTATATGATAGTACAATAATACCAAATAATAAGTAACGCAATAACTATAAGAAAAAAAAAGAATATGCATATAAATAATGTGATGAATAAGACATATTTAACTTTTAGATAAAAATAAAGTGATAGTAAGAAGTTTGTTAAAATAATATGATCTATTGTGTTCAAACAAGACAGATCACAACATGATATGTTTAATATTCTTTAATATTGACAGCGAAACGAAATGCAAGACTAAAATCAAGGGATTAGGTTGCTACAACTATTAAAAAAATAGGCTATGCTCTACGAGATTTAATGTCACGACCCAAATTCCTACCCTTTAGGCCGTGACTGCGCCTAACGTTGAACCCGCTAGGCCAGCCAACGTATAACTTGCAATAGTAACTTAAAACCATTGAATAAGAGATAAATTGTTAACCTTTCAACTTTAACTAATTCAATCATATACTGGGTCAATAGTGGGAAACCGTGTAACCGTACATCAAAATATACCTTTCCTTTATTTCTCCTTTGCATATTTCCCAACAATAATCTTTCCTCCATCGGTAATAAAAATAACAAAACTCGAATGCAGAAAGGAAGAACATAACAATCATGAAATAACGTAAACTCCCAAAC
>ML268900.1:1578-14571 GCA_005239495.1 Nicotiana undulata
ATCGGGGTCCGGGAGAACCCTGAGCCCACCCGAGCCCTCGACAAATTATACCAACAAGTCCCAAATCACATGACGGACTTGCTCGAGCTCCCAGAACACTAAAAATATCATTCAAACCAAGAATCAATCTCCAAAACCCCTTAAATTAAACTTAGGATTTCAAGAAAAATCAAATGGCTCATCAATACGCCGAACGGATCTATACTGCTCGGAATGACCCCAAATTTCGCGGACAAGTCATAAATGACTATACAAAATTATCGCCAGTTCCGGAATTCCATTCGGACCATGATATCACGAGGTCCAATTCCAGGCTGAATTCTAAATCTTATGAAATCCTGAATTCCAATTCAGGTGCCGAAATACTCCCGGGTCATCAGAAACCCGAGGCGAACACACTCCCAAGTCCGAAATCATCATCCGGAGCTGCTGGAGCTGTCAGAACTCGATTCCGAGGTCGTTTGCTCAAAATGCTGCTCGGAACCAAAATTAGCTAAATAGGCTAGCCTTCAGGAACCAAGTGTTCCTGAACAGGCCAAATCACTTTCGAATCTCGAACTACCTGCCCACACAAGTCATAAGGCACGAGTAGCCACTATGGAAAGATTTATTCATTGGAATGGAGTCCCAACACACAAAACAACAGGCTGGGTCGTTACATGTTTACTTCATCCATTCCTGCTTAAATTAGAATTACTTGCTTTTGGATTCTTTTGTTGGCTATTTGATCTTAATTGACTTAACTGAATATTTTACTGCTCTCACCTCCATGCTATATTTTCTTTCTAAAACTGCTCAATTGACTATATTAGTGTTATCTAGCTTATTAGTTGTTTAGTCGTAGTTAGAACAGTCATTTCGTTAGAGTCAAGCATGACCGTGAGTCTTACATTGTGATCTATATGACTTTTTCTCTTATGTGCTACTTGGGTCTAATTGATAAATAATTATGTTGCTGATGTTTTCCTGATGTTGCCTATTATTGGGCCTTCGTTTGAGCTGAGTTTTATTCCGTAAAGTTAATTGCTTAGGCGAGATTGGTTATAGCTGTTTTTCCCTTGCCGGGATGGTATTGTTTTTCATTGTTGACTCCCTTGCCGGGATGGTGTGTTTTCTATTATTGCTTTGTTGTTATGGTATTGGTTGCATTGTTTATTCCTTTGCTGGGACATTGTGATTTATGGTTCCTATAATTGATGTGTTTCGTCAATTTATTGTGTATTTATTTATCTATGCACGAGGGAACATTCCGTGCCGAGTGATTGTGAGGTTATCGCACGAGGGGACATGCCGTGCCGATTATTTATTATTTATCGCACGAGGGGACATGCCGTGCCAATTGTTTATTATTTATCGCACGAGGGGACATGCCGTGCCGATTGTTTATTATTTATCGCACGAGAGGACATGCCGTGCCGGTTGTGTAGTTATTATCGCACGAGGGGACATTCCGTGTGGATTGTTTATTATGTATCGCACGAGGGGACATGCCATGCCGATTGTTTATTCTTACAAGTGTAATATGAGTACGAAAACAACGTGTACTCAGTAAGTATCCCGCCTAACCTCAGAGAGGTAGTGGCGAANGCAGTAATAAGGCAAAAAAAAAAAACATAGCAACTACGCAGCAAATATCATGCGCAAGAAATGCCGAGGGTCGAACGGCGCGGACCAACAATAATAAACTGTGCACTACTGAGGGTCGAACAGCTCGAACCATAGATGCAACTATTTTTCCCGCTCGCGAATCGATCATGCGACACGATCAACATAATAATAATATGGCTAGCTTGCTCGCGAATCATACCAACGACTCAGGTGCTCATCTGTACACATATTCACATAAAAGATCCATATTTTATTCAAGAAAATAGTTTCTCATAGAAGTAATAAAATTCTCTTTAATTAAGCATGAAGATAGTATTTAGAATATTTTTCTGGAAATTCGTTTGCCAAGTTTTAACAATATTCAATAAAATAACCTTGCTAGGAACACAATAATCCACGGGAAAATCCATCCTCTTTCCAAATAATTATGAAGAGTACACCCTAACCTTTTTAGGAAAATAAATTACCAATTCCATAGCATTATCAGCACAAAATTATGATAGGATCACATGTACAACACGTAAGGCATGCTAGTGGGTCCTAGACTACCCGGACATGGCATAACAGTAGCTACGCACGGACTCCCGTCACCTCGTGCGCATGTAGCCCCCGCAATTAATGGCATGTATTCATTTAGCTCACCTATGGGGACAATTCCCCCTCACAAAGTTAGAAAGAAGACTTACCTCACTCTGAAATTCCATAACCGGCTTCCAAGCCTTCCCGACGACTCCAATCGATGCACAACGCTCCAAAACTACCCAAATGATGATAAACCAATGAAATTATACTCTAATATTTTCTAAAAATTAAGATTATATAATTTTCCAACTCCGCTCAAGGAATTGACCAAAATGCCCTCGGGCCCACGTGCCGGGATTCCCCAATTTCTCGAAGATAAATTCTACCCATAACTTTACTAACTCAAATATACAATTTGTTAAAAATTTCATGCTCAAATTCATGGTAAAAGTCCAAAATCCCAAGTTCTAGGTCTTCCCCAAAATCCCAAATCTATACAAATTTTCCATGTCTAAATCCATGTAAGATCACATATTTAACTTAAAAATAGGAAGAAATCACTTACCTTGTGTTGTTTGGTGAAAATCCCTCCTTGAGGTCTCCAAAATCATCCAAGCCAAATGAAAGAAATGAAAGAAATGGGCCAAAATTCGTGTTTAAAGAATCTGCCCATGCTTCATCGAGTTGTACCTTGCCTTTGTGCTGTGCAGGTTGTACATCCTATTACAATTTTTCCTTGTTGAACACCTTTTGTTAAAACACCCATAACTTCTTGTAGAAATATCCAAATAACAAACGGTTTGAATATTTAGAAACTAGACTCAAAGATCTTTAATTTGATAGGCTGTACACCATATAAAGATTTTTATATCCCGAGAAATGAGCTTCTAAAGTTGGCTCCATGCATCAGAAAATTCTGGCGAAACTGCTCCACCAGCCATCTTCAATCGGTCATAATATTTTGCACACAACTCCAAATGACAAATGATTTAATGTGCTGAAACCTAGACTTCAAGATATACAACTTTCATGTTTTTCAAGATGTTCATATTCCTTATAGATTTTGATATATATTCCTCCAAAAGCAGCTCCACGATGCACCTAGCTGCTGTCCAAAAGTGCAGCAGAAATTTTCTGCAGTTTTTTTTTTCTTTTTCGAAATTCATTTCGTTAACCTGTCGAAATCCACCCGAGGCCCTCGGGACCTCAACCAATTATACCAACATGTCCCAAAATATGATACGAACTCACTCAAGGCCTCAAATCACATCAAACAACGTCGAAATCATGAATCGCACTCCAATTCAAGCTTTATGAACTTTGAAATTTCTAACTTCTACATCCGATGCCGAAACCTATCAAATCACGTCCGATTGACCCCAAATTTTGCACACAAGTCATATTCGACATTAAAGACCTGCTCCAACTTTCGTAACTGGAATCTGACCCCGATATCAAAAAGTCAAACTCTAGGTCAAACTTCTCAAAAACCTTCAAATTTCTATCTTTAGTCAAATGACTTCAAAATGACCTACGGGCATCCGAATTCATTTTCGATCACTCTCCCAACTACAAAATCACCATACGAAGCTATTCCCTAACTCGGAATCCCAAACATACATCAATATCAATGAAATGCGCTTCAAGCCAAACTTAGGAAATTTCTTCAAAAATGCTAACTTTCACAACATACACCGAAATGCTCCCGGGTTATCCAAATCTCGATATAGACATACGCCCAAGTCCGAAATCATCATATGAACCTGCTGAAACCTTCGGATCCTGATTCCAAGGTCGTTTACTCAAAATTCCAGTCTTACTTAATTTCTTCAACTTAAGGCTTTTTGAAATGAGAATTTTCCTTTCAATTTAACTCCGAATATCTTGAATTTCAACTCTTACCATACACACAAGTCACAATACCCGAAATGAAGTTGTTCATGACTTTCAACCACTGAACAATGCGCTAGAGCTCAAAACGACCGGTCGGGTCATTACATAAATCTTGAGGAGATTTCAAGGGACCGGTCGGGTCGAAATGATTATATTTGATGAACTTTTACATTGAAGGTATATTTGAAAAGCTCTAGTCTTGCCAAAAAAGTGACATTTGGAAGTCATTTATTGGGAAAGTATCTTTGGAAAGTTTCGTATTTTGAAAGAAACTATGTTTTACATGTTTCTCTCTATGTATTATATACTTATATCTACTTTTGGAGATAATATATTTTCAAAGGAAACTCTTGCATGCTAAAATGATTTTATTTGCAAAAGTTTTTCATATGAACTGATGTTTAAACATTTCCACCATTTTATGGATTTTAATGGCTAAGTCCCGATAGGAACGAACCGACGTAGAGTTGAGTTATTGGTGTTCTCCATCGTATTGTGTTCCTTTCGGTTTGTCTTGTTTTGTTGTCCATCTTTCTGTGTATTTTTGTGATGTTTCGTGATTGATTTTCTGTAATTTCCTTCCGCTTTACATTGTCATTGTTGTAAATTATTCCGTGAAGTCTTAGATAGAGGTAACTTTCGGTCATTTCTATATTCATGTTATTTATTTTGTAGACCAGTGGTTTCTAGACAAGTCCTCGTCACTACTCCACCGAGGTTAGTCTTGATACTTACTGGGCACCACTATGGTGTGCTCATACTACACTTCTGCGCATTTTGTGTGAAGATCCGGGTATCTATTGTTAGTAGATGTGCGGGTTCATCGATGAGGAGACTCAAGGTAAACCTGATGCTGCGTTCGTAGGCTTCAGAGTCACCTTCCTGTTTATTTCAACTGTACTTACCTACTTCTAGACAGTTGTTTTTACTTCCGGTAGAAATATTTCGTAGAAGCTTATGACTTGTACTTACCGGGTTTTGGGAAATTGTAAACTCAGTCAAGATTTCTATTATTGAGATTGTCAAAGTTCTTTTATTATTGTTATTGTGGTTAAATGTTAGGCTTACCTAGTCCCTAAGACTAGGTGCGTCACGGTACCCAACGGAGGGAATTTCGGGGCGTGACAAGTTGGCATCAGAGGTCTAGGTTCATAGGTGCTACGAGTCATAAACGAGTTTAGTAGAGTCTTGCGGATCGGTACGGAGACGTCTGTACTTATCTTTGAGAGGCTACGAAACTATTAGGACAATTTCACTTCCTTCATTCCTATCGTACCAGTTCATTGATCTTGAAGTTTGAAATTATCGTTCCATTATCTCACCGATGGTGAGTAAACGAACTGCGGTTCCTGATGATGTTACCCCGAAGCAAGTGTCGCAAGGGTCAAAGACAGAGGCCAACGAGGAGCACGTGATGTAGTTAAGATGCCTTCTAGAGCAGCTGTTGAGGAGTCGCCGGTAGTTCTAGTTGGGAGACAGGTACTGGGGGAGCCTGTTGCTACCCGGACTTCAGGAGGCCTGGGTATAGTTTTGAGAATAATTGGTACATGGACTCAGGCGAGATTGATTCTAGTTCACCGACTATTACACGGGTCAGGGGAGGAGTTCAGACTCCCACCGTCTATACTACAGAGCAGTGAGATCATGTTGGTCAGGTACCAGTTGTCATGACATCCCGACAGTTGGTTTCAGTTCAGTCGTGGTTATGCCAGTAGCATCGGAGGAAGAATACCTTGGACTTGAAAGGTACAGGAAGTACCACCCTTCTATCTTTCAGTGGGTTGGCGGCAGATGGTGCCCAGGGTTTCCGGGAGAAGTGTCACTATATTCTTTGCATCTCAGGTGTTGTGGATACGAGCGGAATTGTTTCTGTCACGTCTCAGGTTCAGAGTGATGGGTTGATCAGTGGTGGAGGCATATCAGTTGAGGTAACCTGGCCGAGTTAGCTTCACTAGCATGGATACAGTTTCAGAGATGTTTTTAGAGGGGTTGCACCTCAGTTCCTTGGAATGTTCAGCGCGTGGAGTTTGAGCAGTTACGTCAGAGCGCTATGTCGCCATTGAAGTATGCCGTTAGATTCAGTGAGTTGGCCAGACATGAACTTCGCTTGGTTGTTTCAGTTAGGAGATGAGTCAGCGGAGTCATTGGGAGATTCAGACATGATATTCGGTTCAGCGGGATTCGAGAGTTAGAGTAGGATGCCTCGTTTCAGCATGTAGTAGGGATCGCTCGCTAGTTAGAGAGCATGTGGGACCCGAAGCGAGAGGTCAGACGAGATCACGAGAGAGGGTTTTAGGAGGCAAGGAGGCCTCGTAGACCGGAGTAATCTACTGTTCCTTATTATGGAACCAAGGTACGTCATGGTAGAGAATTTTGGGTCAAACACATCAGTTTGCGTTACCAGCTTCGCATGGGGGTCTTTCAGGTACGCATGGGTCTCAAAGGATCCGTATTGTGTGTGTTCCACAGCCACGTCGGTAGAGAAATTTTTTTCAGTGTGGAGATGTTAGTCACTGGGTGAGAGATTGTTCCAGGGTTCAGGTAAGTGCGCTATAGAAGGATATTCAGATGAGTAGACACTACTAGAAAATGGGCCTATTGGAACGGATTTTTTTCTACGGTTAAAAAACCGTTACTATAGATGGTTACTGCAACGGTTGTAACCGTTGCAATAAGACATAAGTACCACCGGCACACTTTAACTATAGAACCGTTGCTTTTGAATGGGAACCGTTCCTATAGGTGTTTGATTTTGCAACGTTTATCCGAACCGCTCCAATAGATATATCTATTGCAACGCAACTGGGAAAAACATTCAATGGGAATGGTTATTAATTCTCTCTTAATTTTCCCTCTCATATTTCATGAAACCCGCCAAAAACTCTATTCTTTTACGTTCTATTTTTTTATTTACTTATTAATATTTTTAACCTTCAATTAATTATCTCACGCCAAACACAAAACCCAAAGAATACCCAGATCATATAAGAAGAATTCTTTATGGAATTAAACCTCTAACCCATAACCAAATTCAATAAATCATACTATTTGGGTGTATTGAGATCTCTATATTTTTTCAATTAGGGTTTCGATTTGGGCGTTCGTACTACCTGAAAGAAGGAAAAGGAAGACGGGAGATTGACGCCAAGAAATAGCAAAAAAGGGGACACTCAACCAAATTTTCTTCCATCTCTTCGATATTGTTCCTCGCTGAAAATTGTCGCTGGTAGTTGTGGGAGAAACCATCGCTGTATGTTTTTTTTTTTTTTTTTTTAAAAAAAAATTTGGGATAACCGCATTCGTTGGTTGTGTGTTTGAATGAAGCTTTCAGTTTTAATGTTCCTTCTCGTATTGTTTGAATTGATATGCTTTTCTGGAGTTTACATGTATTGACAATCAATAAGGTTTGCACGGGTAGTTTAAATCTATTAGTTCTCTTTCTTTGTCTTAGATTGTTGAGCTCTCTTCCTTGCATGTTTTGCTTTTCGGTTTATGGTGTCTTCTATGTTGGATTTGGTAATTTGGTAATTTATTTTTAGTGCGAGTTGGCCGTATTGAGGTTTATATATACACACACACATATATTTGAATTTTTTGAGTACATGTCTGTGATTGTATCTTGAAACTAAGTTTCGAATTCCTTTTGGCTAGCTTTCTTTTAGGTTATTTGCATTTTTTGGTTTGGTTGAAGCAATCTATTTTGCTGGTATAGAATACTTATGTCTAAATAGCTACAATTTTTAGTTAAATATGGAGATTTTATGATTATAGATTGAACTTTAGGTAGAGAGGTAATTTGATTTAATTATCCGAAAGGTCTAAACTTTGTGTCATGTTTGTTCTTTCGGTATAAGTTGATTAAGCCTCCTGTAGTAAGCCATTACAAGTAGCAAATATTTATTGATAAAACATACAATATGCTCAGTGGTCTGATTAAGTTAAGTAAATGGTTAGGCATGACCTTCTTCGTCCGTAGGAATTTTGTAATCAGACCATTTTTCATTAGGCGAAAGACTATTTTTTGTTGTAATTCTTTCTCTTTTATGAAAATATGTAGTTACATTTTTATTCTAAATCTATCACACATGGTCAAATCAATCACCTTTTTCTTTCCTTCTTCTTTTTTAGTCGAGTTTGATCACTCTTATCAAAAATACATTTTAAAATCACTTTGTTGTTGTGATCTTTCTTTTATTCCGAGGGAAAATCATGGATGTAGTTTCATATATGTACTCAATACTAGTTTCATATATGTTCCGATTATGTATTATTTGTGAGAGATTAAACATATATAAGGTTAGGACCTTATGAGTCTATTTCAGTCAATTCTCAATTTAATCTTCTATGGTTATAAGAAAGATGAATAGTCACTTTAGTTCGAGCAAAAATTAAACTTCATTGTCTTGCTTTCTTTTCTAGGTTTTTTGTTCTTTTTTTGTTCAACTTTAGTGTGTTCTCTCTTGTCCAACTGGTAGATATCTTCCCTCTCTGCTTCATTCGTGTTGAATATGCAGTTTATATGAGTACGTAATTCAGACCACTCCTAGAAAGGGGTAGCAAACACAACATTTAAGGTTTTCGTGAAACTACATAGGTTGGTTGCTCTGTATTGATTTTGCTCATAAAGTTATTTTAAAAGAAGCGACAGTAGAAATTCATCAAACTTGATAAGAATAGAAGAATTCTAATATTATAACTTTAGAGGTTTGTTATCAGATAGAATATTAGAAACAATGTTAACAAACAATTCGAATTATAGAAGTTTAGAAGTTAAGGAGTGTATGGTAAACTTACATTGAGATTCAATATCAACTTTTAAAACTGATCAACAACTTATTTGATGCTAGTATGTAATAAATTTTAATCTCTTGGCAGATTATTCAAGACCACAGACACATTAACAGAGGCTCTGGGCACTGACAGAAATCAACGTAGCTGCTGCTCCTAGTGTTGAACAACCATTACTTGCGTGAATATTGGTGTGCTCTTGTGAACGTAACAAAACACAAAATAGAAACTTTAGTAGACCAAGTTAAATTATTTTATAAAGCATCTACGCTTACTTACTACTGCAAGTTAATTTGGTCTGACATGATATCGAGTTCCTTGGAATCATGCAGGATCTTCAGGGTAAAGTTTGTATATTGAGGGCATCTGCATCATTAATTAATATTCAGGAAAATATTTCAGTGTTTGCTCCAAGGGAAAAGACTAGGTATTTTATCTTTGTACAGAGAACATACATTTGATTTGCATCTACTTATCTGCTTTTTCTTGGTAAATAGATACATTGCTTGCTATCTTTTTTTTTATTTTCTGAAAAGTGGAGATTCCATTATAATTCTAATGATTATCTATCGAGTTTCGAAGCTATAAATTTCTGAGTATAAAAAAAAAGTAGAATTTTACTGCATAAAAGCGTGAACATGACAGGGTCTTTATAAGAAACATGCGAAACGGACTTCCAAGAATACCTACTATTCATTTGGCTTAAAATTTGCTTTGTTCTAAATTTGTTTTGTTACTTTGTCTTTTGGTTTGGCTGGATTATTGTAACATTTGTTTTCTTATGTGATTTTCTTGTAAGTATTGATTTATATTTTCATCCATGTTGTCAAATGTTCATTTATATTTTCATAAATACTGCCAAATTTATTAACTCATTTTATTTGTAGAAACGTCCAAAATCAATATCGAGAATCGAAAAAAGTTGAGGTATCCACACACTATTAGCAAAACGAGTTTTGCTCTAATCCGCGAGGTTTGATATTTTTCTTATTTTTTTAAATATGAAGTTGTTAGCTATACATGAAAAGTTTTTTACATAAATTTTTATATAACCATGCAAAAAAGAAGGAAACTTCTGATGATCTATTAAGTACGGACATCTTTGTAGCTACAAAGAAAAGAAAACATGGTTGAGTGTACAACAACTCATATAAGGATATAATTAGTATAATTGTATGAAATTTCTAACTTAAAGTTTGTAGAGATTATTTGTTTGTTCTTAAATTTACTCAATTTTATTTACTTTGAAGATGGCAGTCAAGCTGTTGGCGCATTTGCTTCAGTAATAAGACTTGAGCATCTAGGTTGCGTAAGATTATATGAACGTGGGGTCACCAAGATGTCTTAAAAAGAAAAATGGGAGATTTGGTCCCACTTTAATGTAACTAACGAGGATGCAACAAAAATGGAGGAAAAATTCAATGTACAAAAGGATGCTATGGAACAAGAAATTATACTTAACATCGTTGCACAACTTCGACGAGTGAATCCAGGATTATGACTTGATCCTAACATGCTAAATTTCAGTTCTCGTTCACCTTGAGAAGCTTCCCTCGAACAACAAGATGCTATTCAACTAAAAAATTGTCTATCTACCGGCAGTAACAATCAAGGTTAGTACTTACTCCAAATGTTACATTTCTTCTCCTCTTTCTTCTTCTTCTTCTCCTCATTCTGTTACTTTTTCTATCATAAATCTCTCTCTCTCTCTCTCTACATGTTAATTACTATAATGCATGTTGGCTTAACCCTCAATTTTCTTTATATTTGTGTTGTTCCATTTGTTCCATCTATTCAGTTAGATTAGCTTGTTTAGGTCACATGATCGATGGGATTATCTTTCATATTTTTAAAGCATTTGTTTGAAATGAGAAAGACTGGCCCATCTGAGTTTTGTTAGCCATAACATTATTGGACTTGTTATATTTATTCATGTAGAAATGTGATGAAAATAAGGAGTTTATAATAACTTGATAAAAGTTGGAATTTTATTATTGAAAGCAGTTGTTAAGTACTCCATTTTTATTTTAATTATTGTTCAAGGATCCCAAAAAATTCATGCGCGGCCATCCTGTTTATAATATTTATTTTCTTATTATTTCTAGTGTAATTGGCTGACACATATTGTGTTATTTAACAATGGATATTGTTTATAGCCTACATGTCTCAAATACTCCAAGATTACTAAGGAAGATAAAAAGATGTGTTGCTAATAATTGGCTTTATGGATATGTGACATTGCATTGCCTCAAACTTTCTAGACTATTTGTATTAGCCATAGAGTTATGTTAGTCACTATTACATACAACAAATGAACTTGTTGGAAATTGTATGCGTTAATGTGCTGTTAATATTAGAATTCCACCTCATATTAGGAGTTTCAAACATACTAAGAAAGCCTATAGACAACATTACTGGTGATTTGCTTATGTTGTTGTTGACTCTGTTGGTTAGTTGGCAAGTCTGTTGTAAGATGGCATCATTCTATGTACTGTCCTTTTACTTATGCCTTCATGACTATTCTATATTTGTTGCTTTATTACTTGCAGTTGTATGTTCTTCGGATAATCTATTGAGACTCCGAAATTGAATACTTTTTTGAATGAGATGTTACATTGACCAGTAATTCTACTAGTTAAAAGTTATTCACTACCTAGACTACTGGTGCTGATTAAGCGTCATGGCAAGTAGCAAGTCTTAGTATTTTTATTTATTTGGTTGTAGGGTCGCGAGGGCATTGTAGGATGTAACATGACTTGGTTTTGAAATTAACACTCGTTCACCTATATTTACTTTTTGTTTCAAGTAAACTTATTTTCTGTTGTGTTAACAACTGTGAACTCCATTAAACTGGTTGAGCATTTTAACTGAGGATATATTGACTCAATTCTTTGTTATTTACTGTGTATGCTGGCATGAAAAACTTCTTCCATTATGATTTGTCTGAGCATTATTGAGACTCTTGTCTGAATGCCCTTTAAGCTTCATTATTACTTAAGTTTTCTCATATTTGCTTGAATTGTCAACTAGTGATTGAATGTAATAATGACTTAATCAATCCTCTTGTAGATGGAGAAAATAATGAAAAGGAAGACGAAGGGAATAAAGATGTTGATCTTACTAGAGAATATTTTCTGATTTATTGCTGATATTTAGGTGTTCTATGAATCTTTTGTGATCGAACATTTTGAAACTTATGTTAACTCTGGAATTGTAAAACTTATGCACTTGGATTAGAATATTTTGCTTTTACTGATATTACTAGCTTGTTGGACAAAGACAATTAATTTGGATTGTGAATGTTATACAAATAGTTTCATTTTGTATTATACAAAGTTTAGTGCATTATAATTTAATGTATATGTAAATATTTATATATAAATGGGCGTATATCATTGTTTCAATTAAATCGTTACAGTAGGCCACCAAAACCGTTGCAATATGCCATAAAATATGTATCAGATGACACTGTAAACCGTTGCAATAGGTAATGCAAACTGTTCCAATAGGATCTGTATACCGTTGCAGTAGGTAATTCAAATCGATGCAGTAGCTTTTGCTTGACTAAGAAACCGTAGCAATAGGAAAAACCGTTATAATAGTGTTACAAAACCGTAGTAGTATCTCTAATTAGTCATTGCAATAACTTATATGATCGTTGCATTAAAACTATGATAACGGTTTTACACTGTTGCAATAGGATAGAAATACTCGTTGCGTTAGAGAGAGATGAATAAAAGTTGCGGTAGACGAGACTGTAGCAACGATTGAGGCAACCGTTACATAAACCGTAGCTATATACCTACTGACACGCGATCTGGTGGAACGCTCTATAATCCGTTGCAATAGAGCTATGGTAACGGTTAACATAACTGTTGCAACGGTTTTCACTGTGTTGCCATAGACCTTTTTTCTAGTAGTGAGAGGGCGCCCAAGAGGGGGGATGTTACGACCCCAAATCCTAACAGGTCGTGATGGCGCCTATCGTGGAACTAGGCTAGCCAACCATCACGTTACTACGCATTTATTCAATTATAATAGTTCACACTTAAATAATAAGCAAGCAACTACATCACAATTTATATAAATAAGTCTTAACGTCCCAATAATAGTCTAACTAACCTCCCAAAAACTGGAGTCAATAGCCATGAGCATCTAAGAATAGATAAATCTAACTCTGCT
>ML268901.1:0-11368 GCA_005239495.1 Nicotiana undulata
TGTACGGACTCTCGTCACGTGGTACGCACGAGAGCCTAGGGGACATTTCCCCCTTACAAGCACAATTAGCAACAAAGAGCCTAGGGGACATTTCCCCCTTACAAAGTTTGGAAAGGAGACTCACCTGGACAAGTACTCCTCCGGTCAACGGACCAATCAACAAGACGCACGAATCCTCCGAATCACCCTCGATGGCTCGCAACTAGCCAAAAACACATAATTATATCAATTTAGGAAGAATCGAGGAGGATTTATCAAGGATTTTCCCTAAAAACACATTCTTGACATACTTGAAAAATTCAACTCCGAGCCTCGGCGTCCGGAAAATTATAATTCTTGAAGAAATGCGCTATACGTCGCCTAAGGATCAAGATTAACTCAATTAATCATCCTACAATGGCCCTAAAATCAGAATTCCTATTTTCCTCAAAACCCTCTATTCTCCCCAACAATTTCTTATGAATTTCTATGAATTTGGAGGTGAAAATTCCCAAAGAATTGAAGAAATTAACATGCGGAGGGTTACGAAATCATTTACCTGAATTACTAGGCCGAAACACTGCTCTGGAGCTCTTAAAGGTCTCAACAATGGAGGAAAAATCAAGTTTTGGGATGAAAGATCACGAAAGGGGCTATTTATATGACTGCCCAGCAGTTTCCGCACCTGCGACCTTTGGATCGCAAGTGCGGACTCGCACNGGAGCTGTTAGAACTCGATTTCGAGGTCGTTTGCTAAAAATGCTGCTCGGAACCAAAATTTGCCAAATAGGCTAGCCTTCAGGAACCAAGTGTTCCTGAACTGGCCAAATCACTTCTGAATCTCGAACTACCTGCCCACACAAGTCATAAGGCATGAGTAGCCGCTATGGAAAGAGTCATTCACGGGAACGGAGTCCCAACACATAAAACGACCGGCTGGGTCGTTACATTTTAACTCATCACATTAAATATTTAATTAGAGATAATTTAATCATATTAGGTATTTTTATATAAAATTTAGTATTTTCTTAATAAACATGCTAAAAATAAACTGGTCACGTATCGTGGACATGTGAGAGTATTAAGGATATGAGGGAGTAGCTAGTTAACGTGTAAATTTTTATGTGAATTCACATATTAAATCTTTAAATAAAATTTACATGCTATAATTAAATAGTACAATTCAAAATCTTTAATATCACAATTTTTTTACATTCATTTGATATTAAATGGCTTTTTGTTTCGGAAATTCTCTTTATATATATATATATTAATATTTGGTTGGAAAACATTTTTTGCCAAAGAAATTTTTAAAAGTTACTCGAAGTTTGGTTAGTAAAAGTTTTTATGAAAAATATAAAAACGTTTAATTTTTCTAAACAAAAGCCACCAAATTGGAAATTTCAAGGCAAAAATTAGAAGACAACACATCTCCTAGTTTCTTTCATAGACAATGATTACTTTTCTCTTCCAATCTATTGGACGTGTCTTTCACTTTACATAGACTACTCCTCTCAGTTTTGCGTACAGAAAATCAAACCACATAGTAATAAATACCTATTAGAACACAACATCAATATTGGGAAGCGGGAAAGAGTTAAATAAATTTCTATATCATGAAATTTTTGTTTCCAGATTTAACGAAGGTTTGAAAAACAAGAATCAGTTTTGTTCTTCAAACCTAAACGTCTTTTCTATAATTTTTTTTCCTTTAACCACTCTCATATTCTCATTTATTAAGCCCATAAACAACAGCCAAATCTTGGTATTTTAGTTTTTTCCCTTTTTAGTTTGTTTTTTTAAAATAGCAAGTCTTTTTATGGTAAGGGACAGCTCTACCTCTGCCTATAATGGATTTTCATGATCTCTGTTGCAATTTTTTGCCTGAATTGGTTTGTTGATCACTATTTATCTTCATTCCATAAGTTGAAGAAATTAAATCAATTTCTTAATGAAAATTCACCCTACCATTCTCTTTAATACTAGTATGGATTTTTCTTCCAAATTTTGATAAAAATATAGTCAATTTGTTTTGTGTAAGTTGAGTTGGGAATATGGGGAGTTTAGAGGAGGGCAAAGATTCTAATACTTTAGTAATAACTCAGAACAAGCCTTTACCATTTAAAATACTTCAGTTTCTCCTGTTATTTTTGGGTCTAGGAATTGCTTTTTCAGTTTTAAGTATGTGTATGCTTAGATTTGTACAAGTGCAGAATGTATTACTTCCAGTGATACAAACAAGAATACAGTCATCATGTTTTCAAGAACCAAATAGTTTAGATAGTTGGATTAGACCTCCATCAATTTTGCAGCATAACATGAATGATAGACAGCTTTTCTGGAGAGCTTCATTTGTTCCTCAAATTAAAAATTGCCCTTTTAAAAGAAGGCCTAAAATCGCGTTCATGTTCTTGACTCGAGGACCTCTGCCTTTGGCGCCATTGTGGGAGAGATTCTTTAAAGGGAATGAAGAGCTTTATTCAATCTACATTCATACCTTGCCATCATATAAATCTGATTTCGCACCTTCTTCAGTGTTTCATCGCAGGCAAATTCCTAGTCAGGTAATGTCAGCACCATCCTTTAAATTCTAATTGTACAAATATCGTTCAAAATTATGCACAATTACTGATCCTTGTCCCCTGTTTTGTAGGATTTAGTAGTGTGAGTAGCTTTAATTTTCGTTTAAAACGTTGATATATGAAAAGTTGAACTGATGAGGCTAGTGTATTGTAGTACTAATATGTATTTCTGGTCATAATTGTGTGGCTTTCCATTTCGTATAGGTGGCAGAGTGGGGAAAAATGAGCGTGTGTGATGGTGAAAGACGGCTTCTTGCTAATGCATTGCTTGATATTTCCAATGAATGGTTCGTCCTCCTATCTGAGTCGTGCATTCCTCTCCATAACTTCAGTGTTGTCTATCGCTACATATCAGAATCCAGGCACAGCTTTATAAATGTATTTGATGATCCTGGACCTGTTGGAAGAGGGCGTTATAATACGAACATGTCGCCTGAGGTTAACATCACTGAATGGCGTAAAGGATCCCAGTGGTTTGAAGTTAACAGGAAACTGGCTATTGACATTGTTAAAGATCAAGTATACTACCCAAAATTTGAACAGTTTTGCAAGCCATCATGTTATGTTGACGAGCACTATTTCCCAACAATGTTGCACATTCAATCTCCTCATCTCCTGGCAAATAGGAGTCTCACTTTAGTAGACTGGTCTAGAGGTGGTGCTCATCCTGCTACATTTGGAAAGGCTGATATCACAGATCAGTTTCTCAAGAAAATTGTGGAAGGCGGGACGTGTGTCTATAATAACCAGACGACTTCACTTTGTTCCCTTTTTGCCAGAAAATTTTCTCCTAGTACATTGAGACCTTTATTAGAACGCTCGTCCAAGTATCTGGGCTTCTGATCTGAGTCTGTGATGAAACAAACTTTCTGCCACATGATTGCAGTTGTTGGCAACTTTAGAACACCAAAGGCCTGATAACTAAAGATATACGATATTCTTGAACATGATGATGTTGTAATCACATTATATGAAATCCTAGTATTTATTATTTGACTTGGATGTTATCAAGAAAATAATCTGATTTGGATATCTTCAGTTCTTACTCATTCTATTGGTTCTAGGCTGTACTTATCTACCATAATAGCATAAGTTAACATTTTGTCATCAGTCACTGTTTTGATGCTCTAATTGTATGATTCTGCTGAAATATCAGAACATGTCCTTCCTCCACTGACTCCCACCCCAATTTCATTTCAAAGAAATAGATCAGTTTTTTAAGTAAGAAAACATTTCTAATACTGTACATTCTCTAGTATCTTTACTGTCGTACTACACATCAAGAAAGTTTACAGTCAATGTACCAGAGTCAGAAAAGTATGACGGAGCAGGATCATTGGAAGAGAAAATTAAGAGAAGGAAGAATTTGTAGAAAAAGAATGAACCTGTGTTGCTTTTTTTACTTTGCATTGAATATATTTACAGTAAAGAACCTTTTATAAAAGAGGGAAAATAAAAAATGAAGGAAATTTAGAAAAAATGGAAAAAGTACGACAAGAAAGGGTTTTCTTACAAAAGATCAAGCTGTAAGGTTTTGGATACTAAGAATTCAATTTCCTTTCTTCTTGTATAGACCTAAAAATCCGAGCTGCAGATTCAGATGCTGACTTTGGGTTATGAGGCACAACCTTGATCACTTGAATTCGCTGCTCCGTATTGTTATCTTTAACTGGTTGATCTGAACATTTTGCAGTTGGTGTGATAGGAAATAGAGAGAGTGCATCCCTTTGTATTCTCTCAGTAGGACTACTTGCACAACTTCCTTGCATGTCACTCCCTCTATCCGCCTGAAAAGTTCGATGACATTCTGAAATGGCCGCGCTCTTCTGGCATGATATGTTGCATGATTTTTTATGAGGCCTGACCAAGTTAACATCATGCATAGATGGGCTATTTTCCCTCTCACTTGACCTGATTCCGGGAAATGGATTCATTTTCTCAACAGCTGAACTTGAAGCAGATGGTTTTATCACAGGCATCGGATAAGGTTGAATGCAGGACTGATCAAGGATTGCAGTACCAGGAAAAATCCCAACACCTTGCTTATGAGAAGCCGGTACACTATAAGGCACATTCGAAAAGTCTCCACTTATAGCAGATAAGGTCACGGGCCTGCAACTACCATAAACTGGTGCCATGAACCCGGGGGGTGGTGGAGAAGGTCCTGTATAAGGTTTATAAACAAGTCCTTCAGAAGGCGATCTTATTGGAACTAACCACTGATATCCAGGAGGCGGTTGGAAGCACCGAGGTGCTAATTTTGGATCAGATACAACAGATCTGGATGTTGGTGTCCCTACATTTGGTTTTTGAGACGAGTGCTGTGGTATAAGCTTTTTGATATTATCTTTGTGGAGGGGAAGCAGATTTTCATAAGCATTATTATCTGCTGGATGCTCAGAATTGTTCAGTTTTGGAGAAACTTTTGGTTCAACAGCCAATGCAGGAGGTTCAAGAACATTATCACCTGGTAACTTTTTCAAAGAAGAAAATTTGATAGAAGGTTGGTGGAGATAGAAGTTGCCTTTGAACAATATATCTGGTGATCTGGCTATCAATTTCTGAACCTGTAAAGATTGTAGATTAAGTAATATTCTTACAAAATTTAAACAAAACACCAAAAACCTCCTCAACCCCCTTCTAACTATTGAGAGCTTTGTCTCTTAAAAAAAACAAAAGAAAAGGGCAATCTAACTGATAGAAGTCGAACGTACCTTTGTTAGCCTGTGCAGCTCAAATAGTTGCATTGCAACGATTCGCTGCTGGCTGAAAAATAGTGAAAATGCAAGTTAAATGGTACATCACAGAAGAAAATATAGAAAGAGGTCATAGTTTCCGAATAGAAAAAGATATGATATTATATGTGCATGACACAGGCTGAAAGTAGACAAATCAGAATCAGCACATATTTGACTAGCCCTGAATCAAGCCAATAATTTTCTATTATACTGTCACAATGAGTTGGTTAGACATAAATAAGGACTAGTTAAAGATGCTTACTGTACAATGGTTCTTCTTGCTTTCCAGAATAGTTCTTGACCTATCAATGCTATGACATTATCTGGACACACTTTTTCTACTAATCTAGAGTTCAAGGAAGAAGCTTCTGAGATTCCTTCACTTCTGTCTGTATCTCCTACTTCTGGAGGCCCACTAATCTGGTCTTCAGGACAATCAGAAGAAGATTTAACTCGCTTTGGACTTCGATGGTTCTCTTCACGAGGTATAAAGGAACACGACGGACCTTCCATTATGGAAGCACATCTCTTTGTTGTGTCATCTTCATGCTTTGAATTTGTAACATCTGCTGCCGCCTTCCTTTTGTGCAGATCCCAACAGTCATCATCAGATTCAGAATTAGATTCACTACACCTATTCAAATCAACTACCAGACCACATCTATTTTCCGGAGTAGTTGATACAAATGACTTGATATTTAGCTCAGTATGTACTGGACTTGAAGCTCTATGCACCACTGACTTGTCTCTAGTTGACAGATGAGGAGCTGGTAGTTTAGCACAAAGCTCTCTTTTTTGGCACTGAGCTACATCTCCAGCTTGATTTATACAATGCTCCCGGAACTTTAGTTGCATACCGCCTGTCAAAGAAGGTTTGTAGCTTGATATAACCAGTTTTTCTTTCTCTGCACTTTTAGGTATATGACCATTATTTAAAGGTTTCCCTGATGCAACCAACTTTGGACCACAAAAATCACTTTCCCTACTAAACCTTTTGGCAGAAGGGTTACTATTCGAGTACGATAAACTGTGTGGCTGAAGAAGATTACATTGAGAGGTACTAGGCAAATTCCCTTTAAGACTTAAAGCTTGAGGATTTAGCGGCTTGAGTGGTCGTACATCAGGACGTCCCATTGTAAAGTTTGCTCCTCCAGAAGAATACGGATGAAGTTTATCTATAAAATGAGGAGACTCGGATGAATTGTGGGATAGAGAAAACAAACTCTTTTTGTTGCAACCAACCTACAGGTGTTCAAGAACTTGTGTGATTCAGTCATAATGGTCAAAATCATCCAAGAATTTCCTATTTAAGGAAAGACAAGGCATAACCTATGAAGCAAAGGTACTATTTCCTGATTACCATGAGTTGGTAATAAAGGGGATAAACAAACTAACTCAATCTGAAACAGGACAAGCAATACCTAAACAAAGGAATTTAAGTCGATCAAGATCCATAGGTTTTGGATGATGAAGAAACTTGTGACTGAATCGCATAAAAGATTTCAGTAAATGCATATACTACACTTATATCTATACCTAGTTTACCTCCTTTTCTAAGATCATAGGATTGCATATACTGTTTTCAACTCATCAATTTTCTACTTTGTATTTAAATAGTTGGTTGCTTCCTGTTTACTGTTTCTTAAGTCGAGGGTCTATCGGAAACAAACTCTCTACCTCCACAAGGTAGAGGTAAGGTCCGCGTACACACTACCATCCCAGACCCCACTTGTGGGATTACACTAGGCTGTTATTGTTGTTTGACAAATTTAAATAGAATGCAATTGACTGGACTTCTACTATTAATGATATATCACAGTATCAAAAATATGATATTTGACTTTCTAAAAGGGAGGTAAAGTCTACCAAATAACAAACTGTGCTCCCTGATTGAAACTCAAACGAAAACGCTTGGAAGTTCCTCTATTCTCTAAGTAAAATAAGAGTACACGAAATTCAAGACTTACAAGACCAGAAGATGCTGCAGTAATAGAGTTGCTGCTATTATGCGACAGAGGCAACATTGACATTGATCCAGGGGCAGGAGCAGAAGTAGAGGTGAACCTTTGAGGCGATAAAGTAACGGACGAATGTTCACAAAGAGCCATTTTGTTCCTAGGAGGTGCTCTAGGACCTCCTTTATCTGCATCATTTATATGTAATCTAGGAAACAATGGATCCATACGCTTCTCTTCTTCTTTTCCTAACTTCATGTCTAAGACACAACTGTGGTGGCAAAGGAGTATGAATACTTGGATTAGATACTGCTGAAATACCACACTTACACGAAATTTCAGTATTTATTCCAGAGTTGTATCATTTCATTATTCATAAGACCCTTTCTACAGGCCCAAGAATGCTCACTACTACAAAACCCAAATGCTCTTCCACCAAAATCAAGTTACAAAACAATTCCACAAACAACCAGCCCACCTCAAAAGATTGATTCTTTTGACTGGAAATCAGTAGCAATGAGCAAGATAACATGAAGTTACAATTCAAGAACGGTATTAAATGCCAAAATCCAATCTTGATTCAAGAAAGAGAAAAGGAAACAGGATGAGCAAATTTTCCATTTGAAATGCTTAGAAAATAAAAACACATGGGAAAATGAGAGTGGAAAATCAAGATAAAAGGGAAGAGAAGAGCAACATATGGGAATCTTAGAAGAAGATCAGATCAACAAATACATGAGAAGGAGAATAAAAAGTGGGCAACATGGGGCCAAAAAAGGTGGATAGAATTACTGGAACTTGCATGAGTAAGGGACGTTAAAAGGCACAGAATATATTACTTAGTATATGGAGTATGTAACATTATAAAAACGGACAGAAGAAATAAAAGAAATGGTGGGAGTGACTGAGTCGCTCTCCTTTTCTTTCTCTTTCAGGCAAACGCAGCAATAGTTGCCGAAAATAAATGTGGACGCTTTGGAACCACATGTCCCACATTTGCTAAATTGGCCAATCTTTTTACGAAATATCTGGCAAAGATCTCACTTCAAAAGCGGACACACCTTGTTTAGTGGAGTAAAAAATACGTCAAACTCATCATATATTGCATCATCAATTTGAAAGTATTAATTACGTAGTAGTTATTTTTCGTACATAATTATTACATGGACGTCATTATGGGCTAGGCCCGTTGGGCCAGCCCAGCCCAGCCCAACTCGTGATTTAGCAGGATTGGACTAGATTTGTTTTGAGCCTATCTAAAAAGAGATGTTTTCTTTCTTATACCATATAAGAAATCTTATTACTAAATATGTTCATTATTTGTTAATTACTTGGACTGTTAATAGTTTTTCTACAAACTAAATACAAATCGTGATTTACCATATTTAATGGCAGAAAAATTGCCTTTTTTTTGGGGCGAAAATCTTGCCATGAAATCTTCAACTTATATTGTATCCATTTATTTTCAAAATCGTAACGGAAGGCAATCTTTAATGGGCGAAAATTACTTTGAAAACTACAATTCAAAAATTCAAATTGATCGATCAGCATCAACTATACAACCTACATCTTTCACAGATTGAATTCAAATTGTAGATTTCAAACATTCATACGAAATTCATCATCAATTTTCAAAAATTATATTTCGACAAGTCTGCATTCGTTTTTCTCAAAAAATTTCGAAGGAAAATCTGTTGCACGTCTTTTCTTCAAGAAAGCATGGCCAAAATACCAATAATGCTGCAAATTAATGGGACTTGGGATCACTATGGAAGGTTTAGAGATTTTGAAGTTGACGGAATTATCGTAGATGATAATGCAAACTACAGTTTACTGATTTCTGCCATTGCAGAACAACTGTCGATTGATACTTCAGAAAAAATTATTGAAATCAAATACCTAGTGAACGACAATTGCCCTCCGATGGAGATAAGGAATGACATGGGTGTTCATGTGTATATGGATACCAAAAGGGATCATAGAAGCCTAGGTTCATATCCGTTATGTATTAGTGTACGTGATTTCAATATGGAATTGGCTATAACAATGGACAACACGAGTACAGGTTTGTTAATTTTAAAACTGTCTATATATAATGTTTTGATGCGTTTCCTACAATTCAACTACATATGACTACAATTAAACTACAAACCTGGGTTTTCATAGTTATCTTTAAACTCATTAAATTGTAAGACAATATTAAGTAGAACCTGTGCTATCAAATAATTATGTGTCACCTAATATGCTATGTGTCCAGATTGTTGTTGTTTAGTAGGTAAAATGTAGTTATTTGCATTATATAATTTCACCTAATTATCTGTTTAGTTGCTGTAGAAAATATATTTTCACCTAATATGCTATGTGTCCAGATTGTAGTTAAATTGTAGGTAAAATGTAGTTATTTGCAGTATTTAACTGATTTGTATGAATTTTTGAATGTGATATGTAGAGGAGTTGTTGTTAATTTATTTGTATTGTTGAGATAATGTTTTTTTTGTTTATTGTGCAAGTTTAGATGAGATCTTCAACCGATCATCTTCATATGGTGTTAGATGGTGTGAAGCGGTACATTGTGTGTCTGGAAAGCAAGAAATGTAGTTGTGGGCAATTCCAACTTGAGGAACTTCCATGCGCGCATGCTCTAGCAGCATTAAGGCACAGGAATGATACATATGAAAACTATTGCTCTCCATATTACACAAATGAGAGTCTTCTGCATACGTATGAAATACCAGTTAATCCTATTCCTGATGAAAGCAAATGGAATGTGCCACAACATATTTTGGATGAAGTGGTAAACCCACCGAGGGGAGAAAAAAGGCAGCCTGGGAGACCTCAAAAGGAAAGATATAAAACATATGATGAAATAAAGTCGAAGAAGTACAAGGTGTCATGTGGAAATTGTGGAGGTGAGGGGCATAACAAAAGGTCTTGCAAGAATGCGCCGAAGAAGAAATGAATAACTTGTAGTTAGAATTGTTATTAGAAACAACTACTATTGTGTAGTTACATAACAGATTTTTCCGTGTAAATGATTAAGTATTTAATGTTCATTATGCAGTATGTTTCAACTTGTTTGAGTCTGTTTAATTCGCTTCTATGTATGGAGTAATCCGCCTACATTTTTCTTTGGTCGTGATTAATTAAATTTTTATGTTTATTATGTAAAAGGAAGTATTGCAAATACTGTAGGAAAACTGTAAGAAAATATGCAGGTAACTTATTAGTCTTTGTTTATTAAAGATTATTTTCATTTGTAGTTAAATTGTAGTAAAATTGTAGTTCAAATGTATTTAAATTGAATGATTATTATTAGTTTGTATTTCATTTGCACAAACTTTGTTGATGATAAATTTCTATGGTTGGAGTGTTTAAATCATTTGGGATTTGTGGAGTTATACGTCAAATAAGAATTACATACAAATATGTAGTTAATGCGTAGAAACATTTGTAGATAAATTTTTGTCCAGATTGTAGTTAACATGTAGTTAAATGTAGTCAAATTGTACTTAAATGTAAACGGAAGTGTTGCAAATACTGTAGGCAAACTGTAAGAAAATATGCATGTAACTTATTAGTATTTGTTTATTAAGGATTGTTTTCAATTGTTGTTAAATTGTAGTTCAAATGTATTTAAATTGTAGTCAAATTGGAGTTAAATGTAAAAGGACGTGCTGCAAGACTGTAGGCAGACCGTAGGAAAATTTCCAGGCAAATTATTAGTTGTATTTTATTTGCACGTACTTTGTTGATAATATAGTTCTATAGTTGGAGTGTTTAAATTGTTTGAAAGTTGTGGAGTTAAACGTCAACTAAGAACATACAAATATGTAGTAATTGCGTAGAAATATTTGTATATAAATTGTTGTCCAAATTGGAATACTTAATTGTAACATGAATAAGCAACAGAGGCGTGACCAACCAATTTATATTAAACTAAACAACTGGTAATAAAAAGTAAAATAACAGGAAAGTTAGTCTGCTGCCATAAAAAATATAAGAAAATTTGTTCATACGGTAATCTATTATACTGCACCAACAAAATATAATCTACTACGACCCTATTTCTTCTTCCTCAGAACTCTAGTCTTCTCATTCAAAGCAGGAGCACCCT
>ML268902.1:0-13399 GCA_005239495.1 Nicotiana undulata
CCTTGTTGTGTTATTATATTTGACTTCGACCGCTTTACACTATTTTAGAAGTGTAATTTGAGCTTATCAAAATCTAGACTTCATGTCTTCCATGTTGTTGTTTCTCCAAAGTACTTTCACGGAGGCTACCTCTTTATTCTGTAGCTTGGGAATTTGTCGGTCTAGGATGGCAACCGGAATTTCCTCGTATGACAAGTCCTCTGTAATTTGTACATCATCCGTGGGCACCACTCGGGTAGGATCGCCAATGCACTTCCGTAACATAGATACGTGAAAAATTGGATGGACACACTCCATTTCTGAGGGCAATTCTAACTCAAAATCTACTTGGACCACTCTCCAAATGATCCAATATACCGTGGGCTAAGTTTTCCTTTCTTGCCAAACCTCATCATACCCTTTATAGGTGACACCTTTAAGAATACCCAGTCATTAACCCCGAACTCTAAATCTTGTCGCCGCACATCAGAATATGACTTCTGATGACTCTGAGTCGTTAATTGTCAATCTCGGATAAGCTTTACTTTTTCTATGGCTTGCTGAACCAGGTCTGGCATTACTAACGTAGTTTCCCCAACATCGAACCACCCTATAGGCGATCTACACTTCCGTGCGTAAAAAGCTTTGTATGGAGCCATCTGAATACGGGAATGGTAGCTATTATTGTATGAAAACTCAATAAGCGGCAAATGGTCATCCCAGCTACCTTTGAAGTCTATCACACAAGCTCGTAACATATCCTCCAGTGTATGAATAGTACGCTCAACCTGTCCGTCTGTATGGGGATAAAATGTTGTACTCTAACTCACTTGAGTCTCCAATCCTTTTTGGAAGGACCTCCAGAAGTTAGCTGTAAATTGAGCTTCTCTATATGAGATAATAGATATAGGGACACCATGCAGTCGTACTATCTCCTTAATATAAAGCCTAGCATACTCCTCTGAGGAATATGTAGTTCTAACGGGCAGAAACTGGGCTTACTTTGTAAGCCTATCAATAATCACCCATATCGAATGGAACTTACGCTGGGTATGAGGTAAGCCTATGATGAAATCCATATTGATTACTTCCCATTTCCAAGTCGGAATCTCCACAGCCTGCAATAATCCACCGGGTTTATGATGCTTAATCTTAACTTGCTGACAGTTAAGACACTAAGCAACAAACTCCAATATATCACTTTTCATTCCGTCCCACCAATATACTTCCTTGATATTGTCACGACCCAAATTCCCAACCTTAGGGATCGTAACGGCGCCTAACACCACACATGCTAGGCAAGCCAATGTTAGAGTTCGCTTAACTAGTTCCCTTAATTAACCATTTAAACATGATAAAACAATTTTAAATTAATACTTAAGCTACTGACTTTCAATGAATAATTCCAAACATAATAATAAACACTTAAAGAAACCGAGCCACAAACTAATTATATAAGTAACTCTAGAACTACCCCAGGGTCTGGTGTCACAATTCACGAGCTACTGAAGAATACTACAAATAATGGGCTGAAAGAAATAGTGTAACTGTTCTGAGTATAATAAAACAGTTTTATAAAAATAGGAGAAGACTCTCGGGATCTGCGAACGCCGCCAGATATACCTCATGTCTACAAATAAATGAATAGCCGCTCTGAATATTTCTATTGCTGGTCGATACTTGGATCTGCACAAAAGAGTGCAGAGTGTAGTATCAGTACAAACGACCCCATATACTGAGTAAGTGCTGAGCCTAACCTCGACGAAGTAGTGACGAGGCTACGGCGGGGAATTAACAGCATATAACTTGTGACGATAATATATACAATAACGCAACAAAACAATTCTACACGAACAAGAAAAATATAACCGAGACAATAAATATAAAGCAAGAAGGAAATCTAAATAAATAATTAAGTACTGCAACAACAATGAAATAACTCAGCCGCCTTTTCCAGCCCTTAGCCATAACCAATTCTCAAATAAGTTTCCAAATTTCCAAACTTTAACTTTAAATAAAAGTAGTGCCAAAATATGAAAAATAGTAATATAAAATAGTAAGTTTTCAAATCTTTGTTTTTCTTTGAAAATCAGTAAAATAAATAAATAAACGTCTTCCCTTATCACTCCTTGTTGCGGCGTGCAACCAGCTCCTACTTGTCCACCCTTATTGCTCCTCCCTAAATATATCACGCTTATTACTCATGTTGCGGCGTGCAACCCGATCCCACCTATCCACCCTTATTACTCGTTGTTGCGGCGTGCAACCCGCTCCCACCAGACATATCATATCAATTTATTCATAAATTCACAATTCAGGCCAAGTCTTTCACAATACTTTTATTTCCACAATTTCAAACAAAAAACAGTATAGCTCGTAAGCTTCAGCCAATATCATTTCACAATAAAACCAACCAAAATATATGTAAACACCGTAACACTTTAAACCCAGCTCAGTCTTTATGTGCTATGATAAAATCAAGAGAACAACCTGTAAAAATCATTAAAATTTCATGTCTAAAATAATGCCCGAATAGGTCCTCGTGTTGTATAACTGTAGAAATTCTTAAAATGGACCTAGTTTGAGTTAAACGTACCCCAAAATTTGAGTGATAAAAGTTTTCCAGGAATTGCGCGTTATGCGACGCACTATGCGATCGCATAACAGGTATGCGGACCGCATAGTGGTCGCATACCTGGACAGGACACTGTCCAAATGGAGGACAACTATGCGGCCCAGAATGCGATCACATTCTAGTAATGCGGACCGCATAGCTGTCGTATTCTTGCCCCATGGTTTTTGGCGAGGGAGGTTATGCGACGCACTATGCGATCGCATAACACGTATGCATACCGCATACCTGGGCAGAATGTTTCCAGTTTTGGCCCATTTTGAGGGCCGCTATGCGACAAGAATGCGGACCGCATAGCAGGAATACGATCGCATTCCTAACCGCATTCCGTATCGGGGGTCCTAATTTCTAATTTTTAAAACCCGACCCCCTGCTCAATAAAACACCCCTCCCCATTATTTTTTAACCATTTTCTGACTAAGTATAGAGAGAAAAAGAGAGTTCTTGAGGGAGAGGGTTTCAACATCATCCATTTGATTTTCCATACCCAATCACGCACGGAAATTATCGAGTTATTGTCTTCTTCACTCAAAGAGGTAACTCTCCACCCCATTTCCCTTAAACTTCTAGATTTTGTTTAATAAGTGGAACTCCCCTAAATGGGTCCTTGAAGATTAAAGTAAAGAACCTTGCATGCATGTCCATTAATTGCCACAATCTAGTAAAAAGAAGTGGGTTAGGATAAATATTCGCAAAATGGGGGTTAGTAATCTAAGGGGTCACATAACATTCGATAAAATGCCTAAACAAGTACGAATTGTGTTCATGATTACCAATTCTAGGATGAATATGCTACATTATGAATTAGATTGATGTTGCTTGACGGTCCGGTGATTTGTGATATAAATAAAAAGGGGAAAATTCGACACAAGGTATGTATGGCTAACTTTAACCTTTGTAGAATATTCTTGTTGGTGTTCGAGCATATGGTATGTGTACTTTGTTTGAGAATGTGTGAATTGAATGTTCTAATGTGTTGAGACGTAAGATTCTATTCTCTGATTGTCCAAGTTGATTTCCATACCACCGTGCTATGTGAGGTTGTGAAAATGGTGATTCCTTGTGCTTCCTCTATCACGTCCAAAGCTCGTTAACTGTTGAATACCTCAGTATGAAGGGATGTACTACCAAATGAAAGAAATGATAACGAATCCAATTGTTGAATGTATCTAAGTGCTTAATGTTGTGTAGTAAATAACGGAAAGGAAACGTGGATAACTAATTGAGCTTTATGTTGATGGCATACCGTATATAATTCACTGTTGGATAAAGATTTTTGTGGCCTTGATTTCATATGGTTATTTGGTTATTACGAATGAATATCCTTGATGATGAGAATCTTTGTGACTGAATTGTTGGTTGATATTGCTATTTAATGCATTGTTGAACATGTCAAAGTGCTAAAGGCTGTGTAGCGAATAATGAATGTAAATATGGACTGATTTTATTGAGTTAAATGATTGTGGCAACACCATATATGAATTACTGATTGGTAATGATCATTGTGCCTTGATTTCACATAGTTGTTGGTTGATATGAACTTATGTTCTTCATGATGAAGATCCTTGTGATTTAAATTGGTGGTGATTGTTGTTTGTCTGGTGGGATCGGGTTGCACGCCGCAACACAGAGTAATAAGGGTGGACGAGGTAATAAGGGTGAGAGAAGGTGATAAGGGTGGCCGAGGTAATAAGGATGGAATGTGATCTCATTGAAATGAAAATCTATGAAACTCTTGAATATGGTGGTGTTGAAAAAGAAAAGGGGAATCTGTGAAACTCTTGAATTTGGCTGTTTCTATTTCTGTGCAATGCTTATTGGTTCTATTAACTGTTTCTTATCTGTGTCTTTCTTGATTTTACTTAGGTTAAAGTTTGTTCATACATAATAGTACTATTCCACAGTACTAACATCCCTTTTGTTGGGGGCGCTACGACTTTTATATGGATGTAGGTGGTTCCATAGCAGGTAGCTCAACCCGCCGTTAGTGGTGCCTCTCCTTCATCTCTTCAGAAGTTGTGGTGAGCCCTTCTTCTCCTCGTTGACGTGTGTGGATTATACCACCTTCTTCTGCTTATGTTGTAAAGGTATAGCCGAGGCCTTGTTGCCGGAAAGCTATGTAAACCCCTAGTATTCGTAGAGGCTTTGTAGACATGATGTGGGTGTATATATGTATTTTTGGGTAGTAATAGTACGTACTCGGAAATCATGGTTCGTGTTGTAAAAGTTATGCATGGATATAATTCGTTGAGATGCTAAAAGAGGAAAAATGGAATTATGTTTTAAAATGAACCTTGAATCTAAATTCGGCTAACTCACATGAAATAATGTATATTATGAACACGGGGTAATACGTTGGGTAGGAAAGGCAATCCAGGTCCGCTTGACTGGGTTCATCCGGTTAAGCGCCGGTCTCGTCCCTTGATTTTGGGACGTGACAAACTTGGTATCAGAGCTTAAGATTTTAAAAGTGTCCTAGGATGTCTCGGAGCCGTGTCTAGTAGAGCCCTTCTTATCGGTGTGTTGTCGACCACATCTATAATTAGGGGGCTGCATGGACATTTAGGAAAATACCCTTTCATTGTTACTCTGTATCGTGCGATGAAGTGAAAGGTGATAATGTCTCCATCTAATTCGTGCATTGTCCTAATTTTCAGTAAATGGCACCGAAGAAGAGAGCCCAACTCGACCTAAAGTCCAATGCCACCGCAAGTGTGGCCATACATCCCTTATCCGATGGTGCGGGTGAGAACGATTCCCTGACCTTGAATCTGCCTGACTCCTCCGTGCCAGGCCAGTCTATCCTATTCCTGCTCCAGCGGAGGGTACTGAAATCCCTCCCGCTGATGTTCCTGATCCTTCCTCAGTTCCATCTTCTGGTCCCAGTATTTTTGATTGGGACAACAGGGGAGCTATTCAGATGCTGACTCAGTTAGTGGCCTCCCAGGCCCAAAGATCTAAGGCTGCCCCTACGCCCTCTAGCGAGCAAGGGGATTCTTCAAGTTCTAGAGTAACCAGTTTTTGTGGTTAGCCCCTCTAGAGTGCTCAGGCACCGACCCAAAGGCTGATCCTCAAGATTTTATAGATGAAATGTACAAGACTCTCTGGGTTATGAAGGCTACTAAAAGTGAGGGAGTTGATCTGGCTTCCTATCGTCTAAAGGGAGCATCATATTCATGGTTTGAGATGTGGGAGAGTTCCCGTGGAGAGAAGAGCCCTCCAGCGAGGTGGGTTGAGTTCGTAGATGCTTTCATGGATCATTTCTTGCCTACCAAGACTATGGAAGCCCGTGCTGCAGAGTTTGAGGTCCTTAAGCAAGGCCACATGAGTGTGTGGGAGTACCATATGGAGTTTGTGCGCTTGTCCAAGTATGCTACCCACATGATGCCGACTATGGAGGCCAGAGTTCGTCGGTTTGTTCAGGGTCTTGGTCCCTTGGTTTTCAATGAGGCTGCTACAGCTGCTTTGCATTCAGATATGTACTACGGGAAGATTATGGGGTTTGCCTAGGATACGGAGGCTCGGAAATTGAAGATAAGAATGGAGAGAGAGGGTAGTAGTAGGGCCTGGTCAGCGGGCAACCCTTTGAGCTCAGTTGGAGGTGGAAGATCAGCCCTTGGGAGAGGGTCATCAGGGCCATCTCTGTCCTATGCTTAGTCCTCAGCCAGTGCGCCGCCATCATGGCACCGTTATCTGCAGGGAGGTCGCTTTGGGCCCGGTTAAGATAGTAGGAGGTTCCACCAGTCAGGTCGTTCTGGTGAGAGGTTTCAGCAGCAGCTGAGGGCCCCATGCCCTAAGTGTGGGAGGTTCCATTCTGAGCCATGTTACTTGGATATTCCGGTATGCTTCAGATACGGAGTGAGCGGTCATACTCAGTGGAATTGTCATGCACCCAGTCAGGGCACGAGTAGGGGCACTGCTCAACCATCCGGTTCTTCAGCCGCTACATCTTCAGCACGCCCTCCAGCTCTAGCAGGGCGCGATGAAGCTAGAGGTAGAGCACGGGGCCAAGGGGGACCCAGTCGGTTCTATGCATTGAGTGGTTGCCAGAGTGCGGAGACTTCTCCAGATGTTGTCACATGTATTGTCTATACAAACGCTTGATGTTTATGCTCTTATTGATCCGGGGTCCTCTTTGTCATATGTTACTCCATTTATTGCTTCCAGTTTTAGGATAGGACCCGAACAGCTTCTTGAGCCGTTCTTAGTGTCGACTCCGGTTGGTGATTCTATTACGGCTGCGCGAGTCTATAGGAATTGTGTTGTCACGGTGTGTGGTCGAGATACCACGCCCGATCTTATTGAATTATAGATGTTAGATTTTGATGTAATTATGGGAATGGATTGGCTTTATTCGTTCTTTGCTAAACTCGACTGTCGAACCAGAATTATGAGGCCCGAGTTTCCTAATGGACCAGCTATTGAATGGAAAGGGAATGGTGTCGTGCCGGGAGGTAGGTTTATTTCTTATCTTAAGGCCTCCAAAATGACCAGGAAGGGATGCATCTATCATTTGGTCCGGTTTACGGACACCACCTCAGAGGTGCCTGCTCCCGAGTTCGTGCCGGTGGTTAGTGAGTTTCTTGAAGTGTTTCTGGATGAGTTACCTAGGATTCTGCCAGATAGAGAGATTGATTTCGGGATTGATGTATTGCCAAATACGCAACCAATATCAATTCCACCTTACATAATGGCGCCAGCAGAATTGAGAGAGTTAAAGGAGAAATTGAAAGATCTACTAGAAAAAGGTTTGATTCGGCCAAGTGTGTTGCCTTGGGGCGCACCAGTTATTTTTGTCACAAAGAAAGATGGATCACTTTGAATGTGTATAGATTATCGGCAGCTCAACAAGGTCACCATCAAGAATAAATATCCACTGCCTTGGATAGATGATTTGTTCGATCAGTTGCAATGTGCTAGGTTCTTCTCAAAGATTGATTTACGGTCAGGGTACCATCAGTTAAAGATCACGGAGCAGGATATACCTAAAACCGCCTTCAGGACTCATTATGGGCATTTTGAATTTTTGGTCATATCCTTTGGGCTAACCAACGCCCCTGCAGCTTTTGTGGAACTTATGAATCGGGTTTTCAAGCCGTTTCTTGACTCCTTCGTGACAGTCTTCATTGATGATATCCTTGTTTATTCGCAAAGTCAGGAAGATCATGCTAATTACCTCAGGGCAGTTCTGCAGACTCTTCATCAGCACCAGTTGTATGCAATGTTTTCAAAATATGAGTTTTGGCTAGAATCAGTCACCTTTTTGGGCCATGTTGTTTCTAGGGAAGGGATTCAAGTTGATCCCCAAAAGATTTCATCGGTAAAGGATTTTCCTAGACCAACGACCCCGATAGAGATTTGTAGTTTCTTGGGTCTAGCTGGGTATTATCGGAGATTTGTGGAGGGATTCTCTACTCTCGCCTCCCCATTGACTAAGCTGACATAGAAAGCAGTTAAGTTTCAGTGGTTCGATGCTTGTGAAAAGAGTTTTCAGGAATTGAAGTCGAGATTGACTTTGGCACCAATGTTGACCTTGCCAGAAGGTTTGGAGGGATTCGTGGTTTATTGTGATGCTTTGAGAGTTGGTTTAGGGTGTGTGTTGATGCAGCGTGGTAAGGTTATAGCGTATGCTTCAAGACAGCTCAAGAATCACGAGAAGAATTATCTGACGCATGATTTGGAGCTCGCAGCAGTTATGTTTGCATTAAAAATTTGGCGGCATTATCTTTATGGGGTCCATGTGGACGTGTTCACAGACCACAAGAGTATTCAGTATTTATTCAAGTAGAAGGAGTTGAATTTAAGGTAGCGAAGGTGGTTAGAGTTGCTCAAAGATTATGATATGAATATTTTGTACCATCCAGGAAAGACGAATGTGGTAGCCGACGCTCTTAGTCAGAAATCAATGGGTAGCTTGGCACATTTAGAGGCCGGTCAGAGGCCTTTGGCTCGAGAGGTTCATCAGTTGGCCAGTATTGGGGTCTGTCTTTCGACCTCAGATGAAGGGAATGTCGTGGTGCGTAATGGAGAGAAATCCTCGCTTGTAACGGAAGTCAAGGAAAAACAATTCAAAGATCCAGCATTGATACAATTGAGGGAAGCAAATTTGAATCACAAAACTTCAGCATTTTCACTCGGTAATGATGGCGGTGTCTTGCGGAATCAAGGGAGATTGTGTGTTCCAGATGTGGATGATCTCCGGGAAAGAGTGATGGTAGAGGCTTATAATTCCAGGTATTCTGTTCACCCAGGTTCTACGAAAATGTATCACGATCTCAAGGAAATTTAGTGGTGGAATGGTATGAAGAAGGGTGTGGCAGACTTTGTGTCTAGATGTCCGAATTGTCAGCAGGTAAAGCCTGAGAATCAGAGGCCCGATGGGTTGACTCAGCTTATGGAAATACTGATGTGGAAATGGGAGATGATCAATATGGACTTCGTGATAGGGTTACCTCGCACTCAGCGCAAGTTCGACTCAATTTGGGTGATAGTGGATCGACTCATGAAATCAACCCACTTCTTTCCAGTCAAGTCCACCGATACTGTAGAACAATACTCAGTTGTATATCAAGGAAATAGTCAGACTTCATGGAACTCCAGTTTCTATTATCTCGGATTGAGGGTCCCAGTTCACAACTAACCGTTGGAGGAAATTTCAGCAAGGTTTGGGCACTCAGGTAAATCTCAGCACAACTTTCCACCCACAGACAGACGGTCAAGCGGAGCGGACTATTCAGACGCTTGAGGATATGTTACGGGCTTGTGTATTGGACTTCAAGGGTAGCTGGGATGATCACTTTCCACTTATAGAATTTGCTTACAATAATAGCTTTCGTGCTAGTATTCAGATGGCCCCATTTGAGGCATTGTACGGAAGGAGATGTAGGTCTCCGATCGGATGGTTTGAGGTTGGTGAGGCAGAATTGTTAGGACCAGATCTTGTGCACCAAGCTATGGAAAAAGTTAGAGTCATTCAGGAGAGGACGACAACTGCACAGAGTCATCAGAAATCCTATGCGGATGTTCGTCGTAGGGATTTAGAGTTTCAAGTAGATGATTGGGTATTCTTGAAGGTATCTCCCATGAAAGGGGTGATGCAGTTTGGGAAGAAAGGGAAATTCAGGCCTAGGTATGTCGGGCCGTATCGGATCGCTCAAAGGATATGGCAAGTCGCGTATAGGCTGGCATTGCCCCCTGAAATTTCATTAGCGCACCCGGTATTCCATGTGTGTATGTTGAAGAATGTGGTTGGAGATCCATACGCCATCATGCCAGTTGAGACTATCGAAGTTAATGAAGAATTATCTTATGAAGAGGTTCCGGTTGCTATCAATGATAGGCAAGTCCGTAGGTTGAGGAACAAAGAAATTGCTTCTGTTAAAGTGTTATGGCAAAGTCAGCGAGTCGAGGAAGCTACGTGGGAAGTGGAGAATGAAATGAAAGAAAAATATCCCCATTTGTTTGAACAAGTCTAGTAGTGATCGTGAGAACTTCCATCTCTAAGTGAATACACCCTTGTGTTTAAATTTGTGCAAGAACACTTCACTCTCCTGATCTTCCTTGTTATTGTAACATCTCAAGTTGTGACATATTTGCGTATGTTGTAATTATTTGAGTAATGTGCCGCTCTTTGTAGCAAGCTAAAATTTTGTGCAATTCATGTGGTAGTTAGATGGTATGCACGTTGTGGTGTTGACTAAATTATGTATAAGCATGATTGAAGAAATTGAATTATGTATGATTTAATGGGATAGCTGAAGTGTGTGCAAATGGTTAGAGTAAGTTAAACTATGTGAGACTCATGTTATGGTTAAAAGATTAATAGAAGTGTAGATGGTAATGATTTATTGAAATATATATATGGCATGTGGGAGCAATTGAATATATGCAAGTTGTTGAGGTATCAAGGTTATATACAAGTTGTTAGAATAACTGCATTATGTAGCATCAAATTGGAAATATGTTTCGGGGGCTCTCTGACAGGTAGATAGGCCTAGTTACAGAGGAAACTCTGGCGACATTTTCAGAAAATATCGGAGCTAGTGAAAATTTGGAGGTTGGCATAATGGTTTTCAAAACCAAATGATCTACCGATCCTCATTCGAGGGCGAATGATTTTAAGTGGGGGAGGATGTAAAAACCCGTAAACTTTAATGTCTAAAATAATGCCCGAATAGGTCCTCGTTTTGTATAACTGTAGAAATTCTTAAAATGGACCTAGTTTGAGTTAAAAGTACCCCGGAATTTGAGAGATAAACATTTTCCAGGAATTGCGCGTTATGCGATGCACTATGCGGTTGCATAATAGGTATGCGGACTGCATAGTGGTCGCATACCTGGACAGGCCACTATCCAAATGGAGGACAACTATGCGGCACAGAATGCGATCGCATTCTAGTAATGCGGACCGCATAGCTGTCGCATTCTTTCCCCATGGTTTTTGGCGAGGGAGGTTATGCCACGCACTATGCGATCGCATAACAGGTATGCGGACCGCTTAGTGGTCGCATACCTGGGCAGAATGTTTCTAGTTTTGGCCCATTTTAAGGGCCACTATGCGGCAGGAATGCGGACAACATATCAGGAATGCGATCGCATTCCTGACTGCATTCCGTGTCGGGGCTCCTAATTTTTAATTTTTAAAACCCGACCCCCTGCTCAATAAAACACCCCTCCTTTTAATTTTTTAACCATTTTCTTACTAAGTATACAGAGAGAAAAAGAGAGTTCTTGAGGGAGAGGGTTTCAACATCATACATTTGAATTTCCACAACCACTCAAGCCCGGAAATTATCGAGTTATTGTCTTCTTCACTCAAAGAGGTAAGTCTCCACCCCATTTCCCTTAAACTTCTAAATTTTTTTTAATAAGTGGAACTCCCCTAAATGGGTCCTTGAAGATTAAAGTAAAGAACCTTGCATGAATGTCCATTAATTGCCACAATCTAGTAAAAGATAGTGGGTTAGGGTAAATATTCGCTAAGTGGGGGTTAGTAATCCAAGGGGTCACATAACATTCGATAAAATGCCTAAACAAGTACGAATTGTGTTCATGATTCCCAATTCTAAGATTAATGTGCTACATTATGAATTAGATTGACGTTTCTTGACGGTCCGGTGATTTGTGATATAAATAAAAAGGGGAAAATTTGACACAAGGTATGCATGGCTAACTTTAACCTTTGTAGAATCTTCTTGTTGGTGTTCGAGCATATGGTATGTGTACTTTGTTTGAGAATGTGTTAATTGAATGTTCTAATGTGTTGAGACGTAAGATTCTATTCTTTGATTGTCCTAGTTGATTTCCATACCACTGTGCTATGTGAGGTTGTGAAAATGGTGATTCCTTGTGCTTACTCTATCATGTGCAAAGCTCGTTAACTGTTGAATACCTCAGTATGAAGGCATGTACTACCAAACGAAAGAAATGATAACGAATCCAATTGTTGAATGTATCTAAGTGCTTAATGTTGTGTAGTAAATAATGGAAAGGAAACGTGGATAACTAATTGAGCTTTATGTTGATGGCATACCGTATATAATTCACTGTTGGATAAAGATTTTTGTGGCCTTGATTTCATATGGTTGTTACGAATGAATATCCTTGATGATGAGAATCTTTGTGATTGAATTGTTGGTTGATATTGTTATTTAATGCATTGTTGAACGTGTCGAAGTGCTAAAGGTTGTGTAGCGAATGATGAATGTAAATATGGACTGATTTTATTGAGTTAAATAATTGTTGCAACACCATATATGAATTACTGATTGGTAATGATCATTGTGCCTTGATTTCACATAGTTGTTGGTTGATATGAACTTATGTTCTTCATGATGAAGATCCTTGTGATTTAAATTTGTGGTGATTGTTGTTTTTCTGGTGGGATCGGGTTGCACGCCGCAACATAGAGTAATAAGGGTGGACGAGGTAATAAGGGTGAGAGAAGGTGATAAGGGTGGCTGAGTTAATAAGGGTGGCCGAGGTAATAAGGATGGAATGTGATCACATTGAAATGAAAATCTATGAAACACTTGAATATGGTGGTGTTGAAAAAGAAAAGGGGAATATTTGAAACTCTTTATTTTGGCTGTTTCTATTTCTGTGCAATGCTTGTGGGTTCTATTAACTGTCTCTTATCTGTGTATTGCTTGATTGTACATAGGGTAAAGTTTGTTCATACATACTAGTACTATTCCACAGTACTAAAGTCCCTTTTGCCGGGGCCGCTAAATCTTTTATATGGATGTAGGTGGTTCCATAGCAGGTAGCTCAACCCGCCGTCAGTGGTGCCTCCTCTTCATCTCTTCAGGAGTTGTGGTGAGCCCCTCTTCTCCTCGGGGCCATGTGTGGATTATACCATCTTCTTTTGCTTATGTTGTAAAGGTATAGCCGGGGTCTTGTTGGATATCAATCGTTGAGATGCTAAAAGAGGAAAAATGGAATTATGTTATAAAATGAACCTTGAATTTAAATTCGGCTAACTCACATGAAATAATGTATGTTATGAACACGGGGTAATACGTTGGGTAGGAAAGGCAATCCAGGTCCGCTTGACTGGGTTCATCAATTTAGGCGCCGGTCTCGTCCCTTGATTTTGGGGCATGACACAACCAACACTTTTAATACACTTGCCACAACAATTGGCCACAATCAATTGAAACCAAACAACCACGTAAACCTCAACAATCATAAAACAGTTAAACTGAAATTCTCAATACTTCCTCAATATTATCAAAAATGAAACCAATAGGAACATAAATATATATATATATATATATATATATATAT
>ML268902.1:13754-51837 GCA_005239495.1 Nicotiana undulata
CATATATATATATATATATATATATATATATATATATAATTCGTAAAAACAATGACAAACTGCTCAACCGTTTTGTACCACAAGGAATCCAGCTAAACCAACCAATACTCTTTCCAAAATAACCACAACAATATCTAACAATAAAATAACAAGGCCAAGTAGTCATAAAAACAATAATGGACATAGAACAATTAAGACAAGAATCAATTGGGTAGGGAATGGGAAATGGATCATGCTTAACAGGAAAATTGGGTGGTGCATAGATACTCGTCACCTCACCTATACACCACGCACATATATTTCACATAGCAAACAAGTGGGGATTCCTATTCCCTCAAGTCATAGTTAGACCAAACACTTACCTCAAAATCGCAGGTCACTCACTGCTCAATTATAGCTTTTCCTTTAGAATTTGCCTTTAACCCGCTCGAATCTGGAAGAGAAAGCCACATTGTCCAACAATTTCAGGAACAACAAGTATTCCCTTGTAACCCATGTTTTTCACTATCTTGATGCCATTCATATAGTCTGTGCTTATAAGGGACTCGAGTAACCCTTGCTCCACATCCATCTGCATTTTGCTACCACCGTTGTTTGCTTTGTTATACCGGTAACAACCATAGATGGAAAGTGTTGATCCAAACCAGAAATAGATGGTAGTCAAAGCAAATGTCCATTGAGTATAATAGTAATGTCACTTCCATGAACAACAAAATCAGATACAATCACTGGTTTGAGTAAAACAAGAGCAAATACACGGAAAGTCGCCAGAAAAATTGGGTTTATTGATCTCGCGCAGGTCTCCAAGCTTTGTAAAAATACAAAATCCAAGACCTTTTCTTGCAATCCTCTCTTCCATCAGATTTTGGATTGACGTTAAGTGATAGTTCATACTTCTATATAAAGATCAATGATACAATTGCTGGTGCCAAGACCCATATTGCACAAAGCAAGAACCTCTAGTTCAACCAATAATCCAAAGCAGTAGTATCAGCAGTTGGATGAAGCTGCATCCTGCGGCCAGATCGCACGACGCCTGTATCGGACAGAGAGAGTAAGCGAATCCAATGTGCCGTACCAATAGCCAACGGGAATGGATATTATGTTTTTTTTCCTCTAAGGGTTATTCGCTATAGATTTGGTGGGGACTGAGTGTTATTTGCTAAAACATTGTTTGGCTTACACTACACTTCAGGGATGCTGGTAATTCTAGTTATATAGGATTGCTAGCATACAGACTTTAGGATTTTGTATGCAATTGATATTAATTGCATTAAAATATTTTGGTTTCTTTTGCGGATAAATTTGATTTCTAAAGCTAAGGACCTCAGAATTAAATTCCAGGCATACGCCCAAGTTCCATATTTTACTGCGGACCTCCCGGGACCGTCAAAACACAAATTCGGATCCGTTTACTCAAAAATAATGACCAAAGTCAACTAAATGTAGAATTTAACTCCAAAAAGTTTTATTTCATATATTTTCACATAAAAGCTTTCCGGTTTTACGCTCGGATCGCGCACACAAATCGAGGTAATTAAAGTTGATTTTTTTAAGGCTAATGAGCTTGGAAAGGTGTCTTAATCCATAGGATGGCCCTTTGGGTCATCACAGATATCATGATACATCTTTGTCGCTCCTGAATTGATAGAATAACGAGAATAGTGATTTTCTCCCATAACCTACTGATGAAGCCCTGTAACATTAGGGACACATAATCGTCCCCGATATCTAAGGACCACATCTTCTATAATTTCAAACGGTGTCTTCTTCTTCTAAGGGGTGGTATCCCTATAATGAACTATCACAGGATCCTCGTATTGGCGTCCCTTTACTTCAGTTACTAAAGAGGATGTTGTCGTATCTTGAATAGTAATTCCAATATCAGTCGAGTCCAGTAACCGAACTCCAAGATTAGCTAGCTGATGAACCTCATGGGCTATTCCCCTCTTTTTCAGCTGTAAGTATGACAAGCTACCCATCGATCTATGGCTGAGGGCGTCGGCTACCACGTTCGCCTTCCCTAGATGGTATAAGATCTCAACATCATAGTATTTAAGTAGCTCCAACCATCTCCTTTGACGTAAATTTAACTCCTTTTGCTTGAAGATATACTAGAGGCTCTTATGATCCGTATATATATCAACATGAATTCTATACAAGCAGTGCCCCCACATATTTAGTGGATGAATAACTGCAGCTAACTCTAAGTCATAGGTCGGGTAGTTCTTCTCGTTATTTCTTAGTTGTCTAGAAGCATGAGCTACAACCTTACCATGCTGCATCAACACACAACCCAATCTAATGCCTGTAGCATCACAATAGATCACATAAAAATCAGTCCCTTCTGGGAGCGTTAGAACCAGTGCTGAAGTTAATCTGTCTTTCAACGCCTGGAAACTCCGTTTACAAGCATCAGTCCATTGAAACTTTTCTCCCTTCTGAGTCAACTTTGTCAAAGTTGCTGAAAGGGAAGAAAACCCCACTACAAATCTCTTGTAATAGCCTTCCAATCTGAGAAATCTACGAACCTTCATTTTTGTTTAGGATCTAGGCCAAGTCTTTCCTGCCTCAATATTTTGTGTATGCACCCGGATGCCTTAACCCGAAATGGTATGCCCAAGGAAAGCTACAGAGTTCAACCAGAATTCACATTTAGAGAATTTTGCATACAACTTTCCTTTTTGTAGAACTCTGAGCACAGTACGCAGATGATCTGCAGGCTCAACCTCTGAACGTGAATACACCAATATATCATCGATAAATACAATTACGAACAGATCCAAAAAGGGCCTGAACACACGGTTCATCAAATCTATGAATACTGGTGGGGAATTGGTCAAATTGAACGACATAACACGAATCTCAAAGTGCCCATATCTGCTTTTGAATATCGTCTTCAGAATATCTTCCTCCTTAACCTTTACCTAATGGTACCCGGACCTCAAGTCTATTTTTGACCGTAAGGAACCATCTTTCTTCCTCACAAATAACACAGGTGCCCCCAAGGTGATGTAGTAGGTCTGATAAAGCCTTTTTCAACCAAGTTCTTTACTTGTTCCTTTAACTCTTTCAGCTCTACGGGGGCCATTCTATAGGGAGAAATGGATATTGGAGTAGTATCTGGTAGTGGGTCAATAGTAAACTCAATTTCTCGCTCTGGAGGAAGACTTGGAAGCTCATCGGGAAAAACATCGGGAAACTCATTAACCACAGGGATGGACTGAATAGTTGGTGACTCTACTTCCACACCCTGAACCTGAACTAAGTGATAAATACACCACTTTCTGATCATCTTCCTTTCCTTGAGATAGGAAATTAATCTTCCTCTCGGCGACGCCGTATTACCTTTCCATTCCAAAACACGCTCCCCTGGAAATTGAATCGGACTACCTTTAATCTACAATCAACGTTGGCATGACAAGAAGCCAACCAATCCATACCCATTATAACATCAAATTATATTATATCTAAGTCAATTAGGTCTTCTACGATAGATCGACTATGAACTACTATTATACAACCCCTATATACTCGCTTAGCTATCACTGAGTCCCCAACAAGGGTAGACACCTCAAAAGGTTTAACCAATTCAGGTTTTATTCAAAACTTACTAGCAACCAACAAATTAACGTATGATAAGGTGGAACCTGGGTCAATCAGTGCATATACATTATATGAGGATACTGATAATATACCTGTAACAATGTCAGGCAATGACTCTTGGTCCTGTCGTCCTGCCAACGCATAAATGCGGTTTTAAGGACCGCTAGAGTTAGATGCTCCACCTTTGCCTCTACCACGACACATTGGTGCTTGTGGACCTTGCCCGCGGGGCGTATTGATGATAAAAAACCATCTACAGATACTGCTGGCTGATCCATGCTTGCATTACCTCTCGTCAGACAATCCCTCATAACGTGGCCCAGATAACCACAAATATAAAAAGCACCCAATCCCGTGTGGCACTTGCCGGTATGCTGCTTATCATATTGAGCACATCGTGGCAAGGGAGGCCTCATCTGACTTGACTCACCCCTATACTGAGAACCTAAGGCCTTGAAATTCTGACCAGACCCTGAATATGTGGAACGATCAAATCTCTTACCGCCAAACTGAGGGGGTGCACTAGCTGATGGCTGGATACCTCGAGTACTATTGCCTCTAACCACCTCGAAACTTACCAAAAAGACCCGAAGACCTCGGTCTCTTATTCTGGGCCCTATCATGCTCACGATTTGTCCGCTGCTTCTACTTACGCTCCTCTACACCCTGAGCGTACGCCTTAATACAAGAAATATCCATGTCCGGCTGAAGTGAGACCGACATATAATCATTAAGAAAGTGAGGCTCTAATACCATCACGAACCAGTGAACCCGATCCTCCATCTTAGATACAATAGTGGGAGCATACCTAGCCAACAAATCAAACTGAAGACTGTACTCCCGAATACTCATGTTACCCTACCGAAGGGTCAAAAACCCATCAACTCTGTCCCGTCTTATCTCTGGTGGCAGATAATGATGAAAAAAAGCTTCTGTAAACTCCTGCCATACTGCTGGAGGGGCATCCTTACCTCTGGACAATTCCAAAGATTCGTACCAATTAACTACAATATCTCGGAGTCTATAGGCAACTTGCTCAACTGACTCAGTCGTAGTGGCCTTCATTACCCTTAACGTCTTCTGCATTCTATCAATAAATACTTGAGGGTCCTCGTTTGGATCTACCCCAGTGACTATCGGAGGGTCTAAATTAATGAAGTCACGAACCCTCGCATTGACAGACCTATCTGCATGACAAATACCTACTTCCTGACGTCGAGCTTGTGCGGCTACTAATCGGGTAAATAGCTGAATAACATCTCTCATCTCCTAACCCGCTCCATCTGGATGAGGAGCTGGACGTACAGGGACAGGCGCTGGAGCGGGTGCCCCTCGGAACTCTTCTGGAAAGGGCGGGGTATGTGAAATATGAGATGCAATCTCACTATGAGACTCTCTCCGAGCCCTAGTAACTCGTGGCACTCGACTAGTAGTCACGCCAGCCATGGACTTTCCCTTCTAGGCGGTTTTAGTCTTCAGAGGCATTGCTAAACATATCGTTAAGAACATGAATTCTTATATCGCACGATCTAAGATAAAAAGAGAGGATAACATCATATTTATCCTGTAGCCTCCTATCTATAAGTGTAGTGCATGACACATCCACAAAAAGGACTCTACTAGACACGGTATGTAGACAACCCTCGAACAGAACAACTCTGATACCACATTTGTCACGAACCAAACCGATGGGCTGTCAAACACCCCTAAGCATGCGTCTAAGATATAAACCTGAATAACATATGTTGAATTACGAGAATAATATACATGGCGGAAAACTACCCTAAAAGGCCTATGTACATATACGTGCAACATACGTAGGGCAAGCCGACAAGGATGCTTTAGACAACTATTTACCTCAAACTTGGAAGCCTGCAAGGCTAAATACTATGCAACTAGACATACTGTTTACAGACTTCTAATAGAAATATAACTGTACAAAGACGGGACTGAGCCATGTCATACCCATATATATACAAACATATCGTACCAAAATCAAAAGCAACTCCAGATCAAGTAGAGTACGCCAATTCTCGCTGATCAAGGATCCTAAGAAAGGGGACCGTCACCTTGCCTACTTGCACCTGCGGGCATGAAACGCAAGCCCCGTGAAATAGGGCATAAGTACAAAAAATGTACTGAGTATGTAAGGAATGAAAATCTGTACGTAAGAGACATAAATGAAACATGGAATAAAGAAATCCATCTCTAAATCTGAATAATCTTGTAAATTCTGAAACATGAATAATGTTATGCTCGTGTATATAAATGTCGTGTCATGCATGGGTATAGGTCTACATAACATCATCAAGCCACTGAGGGCATCCCATCATATCATCTCGGCCACTGTGGGCAACATCATCAACATATACCAACTGATCAGGTGGTGGTGCATATATAACGCCGTAACGTTTTCCCATATACCATATACATATATTTACATATATACGCGTATATAACTCCATCTGGTCATGGGTCAATGCACATTTATAAATGAATGGAATGCATGAAAAAAATGTAATAATCTCAATATTTCATCCGGATAAACTTTTTCAATTGTGTATTATTCTGAGACCTTCGACTTTTCTTAGATCAATGTCAGGTTTTAACCGGTACATGGTTTATCTCACTCCTAATTTCTCTCTAATGTCTTCCTCGATAACGTCTCTCTAATTTCTTCCTCCGTCGTGAGACCACCGACACGCCAGCGTAAATCCGATGACCTCTCACCGGATTTAATTAAGTCCTCCTCCCTTTTTCTGTATCTTTTCCCCTTCTTCTCGTCTCTCTCTTCCTTCCTTCCTTCCTCTCTCCTATAAACTCGTCGGATCTTCCCCCCTCCCGTCTCTTTCTACATTCTCTATTTTGTCAGCTACCTCACTTCTAAGTTAAATACATTTCTTCAAGCTACATATAAAAGTAGTGCAAAATCAACGTTTCTCTCTTTGTCGTGAAATCTTTCGCAACATTTACTTCTTTCGATGCTTATATTGGATTTGAGGTTATTTGTTTCAGGTTTATACAATTCAGCTTTTGTTTCATCAACATTATTGACTGATTTTCAATCAATTCAACCTTTATTTCATCTTATTCAACTTGTTTTTGGCTGATTTGAGTTGGGATTGGTTATTTTTACTATTGGATTCATGAATTTTTTTTAATATTTTGGTTTTTATTCTTTATTGACTATTTTGTAAATCAACATAAGGTTTTATTTCAACCTGTTTTTGCGCTCCTTTGCTACGGGTGGGGCCTTACCAGTGGTAGCGGTGACAACCCCTCCCGGTCACTTTTTATTTCTTCTTCTTGCGGCCTCTTTGAGTATGGTCAGTGGCTTCTTTCGCCGGTTCCTGCTCCGGCGTCATGAAAGCGGGCAACCAAGGCTGTCAGACAGTGATTCACCATGTGCAGTGGTGAAAACCTCCCCACCCGTTTGGTTTTCGTATTTCTTTTCAAAAGTTCGGGTGGAAAGTCGCGGTGTTTGGACAAGCAGCACGGGTCACCCCCGGTTGGCAGTAGCACGGGACAACGGGAATTTGGAAGTGAGCACGGTACATTGACGCAGGTTCTATTCTCGGGAGTTGGTACCTCTCGGTCTCTTATTTCCCTTCATCTTGTGATAGCTTGTTGTTGTCTTATTAGTTGATGCTAGTCTAGACACTTTTTTTAGTGTCCTGTAGTAATACTTGTTTCCTTTACGTTAGGTCGTCGCTTGTTTTGGCTGTGGTCTGTGATGGTAGAATAAGGTCATGTACTCGGGAGGAGCGGGAGGGGGAGGGGCGGGAGGCAGGGTAGGTGATAAGGGGTGAGGCGGTGGGCAAGAGCGGTAAGGGGGCAAGGGTGCGTTTAGGTTAAGAATCAGGTCGTGGAACATAAGGACGTTAACGGATAAGTCTATCGAGTTGGCAAAGATTATCCAGAAGATAAAGGTCAATATAGCATGTGTTCAGGAGACTAAGTGGGTTGGATCAAAGGCGAGGAATGTAGATGGGTTTAAAGTGTGGTACTCTGGACGCTCAAAGGGTAAGAACGGAGTGGGTATTCTGGTAGAGAGGGATCTTAGGGAGTCGGTGGTTGAGGTTAGGCGGGTGAGTGATAGATTAATTCTTATTAAGTTAGTGGTTGGAGGGCTCACTCTAAATGTCATTATCTCATACGCTCCCCAAGCGGGTCTGGATGAAGAGGTTAAGATGTGTTTTGGGAGGGTTTGGATGAAGTGGTGCGTGGTATTCCAAACACGGAGAAGTTATTTATATAAGGAGATTTCAACAAGCATATCAGCGCATCTGCCAGCGGCTATGGAGAGGTTTATGGTGGCTCTGGCTTTTGGGTTAAGAATGGAGGTGTAACTTCTCTATTGGATTTCGCTATGGCTTTTGAGTTTGTGATTGCGAACTCTGTGTTCATGAAGAGAGAGGAGCATTTGGTTACCTATTAGAGTACAGTGGCTAAGACTCAGATCGATTATATTCTCCTAAGGAGGTATGATAGAGTGTTATGCAAGGATTGCAAGGTTATCCCGATTGAGTCACTCGCGACCCAACATAAGCTCTTGGTGGTGGACGTCAGCATCACGATAAGGAGGAGGAGGGTGGTTCGGGGTAGTCCGAGGATTAGGTGGGGTGCCTTGACGAAGGAGAAAGTGCACATGCTGGGGAATAGGTTATTGGCTATGGGGGCCTAGAGAAGTAGTGGGGAAGCTAGCGGTATGTGGACGATGACGACCAACAGTATTAGGAAGGCGGCTAGAAAGGTACTAGTGGTATTGAAGGGTTACTCAGGCGGGCACAGGGGTGACTGGTGGTGGAATGCCGAGGTCTAGGGTAAGGTGGAGAAAACAAAAGCGGTGTATCGACGCTTAGTGGAGAGTACAGATGAGGAAGATAGGCAGAGGAACAGAGTAAGTTATAAGGAAACTAAGAAGGTGGCGAAGTTAGTGGTCACAGAAGCGAAGAGCGCAACATTTGGTCGCATATACGAAGAATTTGGGGAAAAAGGCGGAGATAAGAAGTTGTTTCGGCTAGCCAAGGTAAGAGAGAAGACGGCTCGGGATCTAGATCAAGTGAGGTACACCAAGGACGAGGAAGGCCAAGTGCTAATGGAGGACGCGCAAATTAAGCGGAGGTGGCAGACGTACTTCCATAAGCTGCTAAATGACGAAGGGGACAAAGACATTGTGCTAGGAGAATTGGAGCACTCCAAGTGTCATAGAGATTCCATCTACTGTAGGCGCATTAGAGTCGAGGAGGTTGTCGGGTCTATGCGTAAGATGAGCATGGGCAGAGCGACAGGGCTTGATGAAATTCCAGTAGAATTTTTGAAGTATGTCGGTAGAGGAGGATTGGAGTGGATAATTAGGTTGTTTAATGTTATTTTCAAGATGAAGGAGATGCTAGAGGATTGGAGGTGGAGTACGATGATTCCAATATACAAGAACAAATGCGATATTCAGAATTGTAAAAACTATAGGGGCATCAAGCTTTTGAGTCATACCATGAAAGTGTGGGAGAGGGTAGTGGAAGCGAGGGTGAAGAGGCTGGTGTCGATACTCGAGAACCAGTTTGGGTTCATGCCTGGTTGTTCCACTACGAAAGTGATCCATCTTATTTGGAGGTTGGTAGAATTATACATGGATAGGAGGCAGGATTTGCAGATGGTGCTTATTGACCTAGAGAAACCTTATGATAAGGTACCTAGGGAAGTTCTTTGGAGATGCCTGGAGATGAAAGGTGTTCTGGTGGTTTATATTAGGGTGATTAAGGATATGTATGATGGAGCTAAGACTCGGGTTAGGACAGTGGGGGGCGACTCATAGCATTTTCGGGTTGTTATGGGGCTACACCAACGATCTGCGCCCAGCCCGTTCTTATTTGCCCTGACGATGTACGCACTGACACACCATATTCAAGGGGAGGTGTCGTGGTGTATGTTATTCGCTGATGATATAGTACTGATTGATGAGACGCGAGGCGGTGTAAATGAGAGGTTGGAGGTTTGGAGATGGACCCTTGAGTCTAAAGGTTTCAAGCTGAGCAGGACTAAAACTGAATACGTGGATTTCAAGTTCAGTAGCGTGTCGGGTGAAGTGGACGTGGACGTGATGTTCGACTCACAAGTCATCCCTAGGAAAGGGAGCTTCAAGTACATGGGGTCGATTATTCAGGGGGATAGGGATATTGAAAAGGATGTCATGCACCGTGTAGGAGTGGGGTGGATGAAATGAAGGCTAGCGTCTGGTGTCCTGTGTGACAAGAAGGTGCCTCCGAAACTTATACGAATGTTCTATAGAATGGTGGTTAGGTCTTCCATCTTGTATAGTGCAGAGTATTGGACAATGAAGAAGTCTCATATCCAGAAGATGAAAGTTGCAGTTATGAGGATGCTGAGATGGATGTGCGGACACACTAAGCTAGATAGGATTAGGAATGACGATATTCGGGTGAAGGTGGGCGTGGCTCCCATGGAAGACAAGATGCGGGAAGCAAGGCTTAGATGGTTCGGGCACGTGAAGAGGAGGAGCTTGAATGCACCGGTGTGGAGGTGTTAATGGCTGGCCTTGACAGGTATGAGGAGAGGTTGAGGACGGCCTAAGAAATATTAGGGAGAGGTGATCAAGCAGGACATAGTGCGGATGCATATTTTTGAGGACATGGCCCTTGATAGGAAGTTGTGGGGGTCAAGAACTAGGGTTTTAGGTTAAGAGATAGGAGGACAGTGTGTTAGTGTCTTGTTTTAGGCTACTAGGGGCTCTAGTTGTGTCCTTAATATGTCTCTAGGGTCTAAAGTTAGGTTATAGTATGTTTAGAGGCCATTTGTGTACATATTATTCCCTTGCATATGTAGTATTGTGCCTTTGTTGATGCTTAGTGTTACAACTTTGCTCTCTATTTTCTGGTTATTGCGTTGCTGGTGTTATATGTCTGGATTCCTTCGCTGCTACTGACATTGTCCCTTTCCTTCTTGTGCCGAGGGTCTACCGGAAATAGCATCTCTACTCCTCCAGAGTAGGGGTAAGGTCTGCGTACTCACTACCCTCCCCAAACCCCACATGCAGGATCTCACTGGGTTGTTGTTGTATTATTCTGAGACCCATGAACAGAAGATAATAATAATTCACACGGGGAATTAAGAATATAGACACCCCTAGTATTTCTATGAATAGAGTAATTTATAGAAACTGTGCGTTTGCTCGTTTCTTCTGTATAACTTGGATCCTGCCAAAAAGAAAGAAGGGGTGGCCTTAACATACTTGGAGTAGGGAAAACTCTGTATAATATTCTTGAAGATTGCACCGTACTCTTTTGGAATCGCAAAATTTTACGTTGCTATGATTCTAACAATTTTTGTTGGAAACCTTCGTGGATTGAATTTACAACCCCAAAAATCGGATTGAATTTTTTTGCTTCTGTTCTTGAAGTCTTGAACGAATCAAGCTTCTGTTCTATGAAGCATTTTGAACTAAGAAAATGGTGTACGGTTTTAGTTTGTTGGGTTATAGACGTTTTTGGTTCTTGTCAAAAAGGAAATGGACAACACTTTGTAATTAAGTCTATTCCTATAAAATTCTAAGTGTTCTTTGGTAGCCACCTCATCCTTAGAATGACTAAGAGCCATTTTATGTGGTTAGCTAAATGCTGCGACGTTAGTTTTCTTGGGGGTAGGGAAGGTTAGGCTTATCTCTTAATTCATTAATTAATTAGGTAATGTCTCGTTATCCGGTAATTAACCAATTACCCGTATAATTATGAATTATCTTAAATTAGCTAAAGATACTACTCATTTTAATATAATTTATACGTCATACTACTGTGGTCATATGGTACCTGACATGGTACTAGTCCATAATTATCGGGTATTATCGCTCGACCCGTATTTTATCCCAAATCGGCCACCTTCAACGAAACTCGTTTTCTCTAATTTGTGTACCCTTTCTCCTCCATGACACTTACTTCTCGCTTGTTATAAATAGCATAAATACGTTAACCTCAAGATAATCTCATCCCCAAGTCTACGTCGATCAACTAAAGACGAAACTTTTAACGTACGAAAATGCGAGATGTAACATCCTTCTCCCCTTAGAAACATTCATCCCCGAATGTTGAACGCTCCTTGATCTATATAACTTTGGCAGGGTCTCCTTTTTAAAAACGCTACTACCCATTCTTCTTGTAGAAACTCAATAATTTAACGCCACATAGTAACACAATCATCAATCACGACAATGGCCTTACACGACCAATGAAAATGACCAACACCAGAATTCATACAGTATACCGCTAAAATCTGAGATTCCGATTTTGTGACGACTTTGACATTTGGCGCCCGACCTCCGGAGGCTTGAAGCAGAGTCGAAGCCTGATATCGAGGCAACATATCGAAGGTTCCGTATGCTCGACCTCGGGGCAGTATAAATCGACGACCACCACGGAGAGGCAGGAAATTCCCAAGGTCACGTGGTTAGAGCTGACCATGTCTGTAAGTATAGTACAAATCCGTACCAAGCCATTAAATAGATGTACCAACTGCATTTTTTTGTAATAATTACACATGTACAATGTTAGGATTTTCCCTCCTATATAAAGGGGACCCTTGTCATTTTTTGGGACACATGATATTCAATACAAGAACAAGAACATTCTCTACTCTCTAACTTAAACATACTTAAAATTATTCCATTGATTTATTGCTTTCATTTATTGTGTTCATTAATTGTTCTTAATTTATTGTCAATTATTGATCATAAAAGGATATCCTCGAGGCCCTTCATACTGTTATTCCTTCATCGACCGCCCTCTATGGAGTACTCTAGCTCGACCTCGAGGCCCTGCTTCGACCAGCTCGAGACCCTGCTTTGTAACGACTCGGTTTGCATACTACTGCTTTCTCTTATTGTTATCTAACTTTCCTAACTCATACGTAGAATATATTGCCTAGCAACTAGTATTAAAATAAATCACATATTTTTAAAACCACAAAATAAAATATAATTGTAATTACCATTTTCAAGGTAAACAGTTTGGCGCTCACCGTGAGACTAAAAATAATAGTGATTGTTTTAGTGCTGGTTTACTGAAAAACGCAAGTTATTATTTACTCTTTTTCTTGTCCAAGAATCTTTGATTTCAGGTAAAAAATGTCTAACTCAATGAATGCACATGAAAACAACGGTTCTGAGGATCACGGAGAGAACGGGGTAGCTGTTTCAGGCGCCGGCGTACCACTGTAAAACCCTGAGGATGCACCAGCACCGATCCCCGTGGATGTGGGCTCACGCAAAGCCCAACATGTCGATATAAGCTCACATACCGATAGAAGCGTACGCTGGGAAAGCCAAAAATAAGCGTAGAAAACTCCAACTCAGGGGGAAAGAGAAGTTAGCCTTCATTTCATTTTTGAAATGTTGCCGGCACAACAAGTGGCTATTGCTCAGCTGCGAAGTCAACCAAAAAAACTCCAAGCACAGCAGCACCAGAAATGGCTCCTTGAGTCGAACATGCACCAGATCACAAGCGCACCCTCGATTCTGAAGGGTGTAGATTCAAAGAAGTTCGCGAAAAAGCCATTCCCATCGAGTGCGACTCCAAAGCCCATCCCGAAGAAATTTTTAATGCCCGATCTCCCGAAGTATAACGGGACCTTGGACCCCAATGAGCACATCAATACTTACATTTGTACCGTAAAAGGAAATGAACTTAAGGACGAGATATTGAATCCGTCCTGTTGAAACAATTCGGAGAAACACTATCAAAGGAGTCCATGATGTAGTATCACAACCTCCCCCCGAATTCAATAGATTTGTTTGCCATGCTGGCAGCCTCTTTTATAAAGGCACATGCCGGTGCCATCAAGGTCTCTACAAGGAAGTCCGACGTCTTCAAAAATCAAACAGAGAGAAACGAGATGCTAAGGGAATTTGTATCTCGCTTTCAAATGGAACGAATAGAGTTACCACCAGTCTTCGACGACTGGGCAGTGCAAACCTTCACTCAAGGCTTGAATGAACGAAGCTCCATAGCTTTGAAGCAACTAAAGCAGAATTTGGTAGAGTATCCTGCCGTAGCTTGGGCGGATGTCCACAACTAGTATTAGTCAAAGATCAGGGTCGATGACGACCAATTGGGAGCCTCTTCGGGCTCAATGTATCCTAGCATGCTCTTAGCGAAGGAATCAAGGTTTCCAGAGAGAGAACCGAGGCCAAGCAAGGAAAGGTACCAACCGTACACAAAAGATCGAAGAAACGCTCTGAGGCGCAATACACTCGAAACGATCGAAGGATGCATCAGGGCCAGAATTCTTGGGGACTCATGAACAAATACGGGTTCCACAGAAACACAGGGCCGGTGGAGGCACCCCGGTTGTCCAAGTACAACTTCAACATTGATTTTTCAGACATCGTATTGGCCATAGGTAAAATCAAAGATACCAGGTGGCCAAAACCCATACTATTGGATCCTTCGCAAATGAACCCTAACATGGTGTGCGAATTTCATGGCACTCACGGTCATAGGATCGAAGAATGCAGACAGCTCCGATAAGAAGTAGCTCGACTGATCAGTAAAGGGCATCTCCATGAGTTCATCAGCGACCGAGCTAAAAATCAATTTCGGGAAAGAGAGGTGAACAGAAAGAACGAACCAGAAGAACCACATCACATCATCTACATGATCATTGGGGGAATCAACGTCCCACAGGAACCCATTGCCAAGCGAACAAAAATCTCCATCACTAGGGAGAAGCGAACTCGGAGTTACATACCCGAGGACACTCTCACATTCAGCAAAGAGGACATCGAGACCATGTCTCATCCTCACAATGACGCATTGGTAATTTCTTTTCTTTTGAATAAATTTCAAATTAAACGTGTGCTCATAAATCCAAGTAGCTCGGCCAACGTAATCAGGTTGAGGGTGGTAGAACAGCTCGGGCTGCTCGACCAGATCGTGCCCGCCTCCCGAGTCCTCAATAGATTCAACATAGCGAGTGAGAAATTAAAAGGGGATATCATTCGGCCAGTCCATGTGGCCGACACGATCCAAGATACCAAGTTTTATGTCATTGAAGGTGACATGAGGTAAAATGCCTTACTCGGAAGGCCGTGGATACACTGCATGAGAGAAATACCGTAAACCATTCATCAAAGGATGAAGTTTCCAAGGAAGGGCGGAATAAAAACAGTGTAGGGGAGCAGCATGTAGCAAAATAGATGTTCGCAGTGCACGATGTGGCACCCGCATCGACGCCTCCTACATCGAAGGAGCCAAAGGACAAGAAAACAACCATGTAGCAATCACAAACTACATTCTCTGTTGCACTCAAATGTACGATAAAGGACCGTTCCGCGTCCTCGGAACGAGCGATTCTTGAACGCTACCATAGTTAAGTACACCCCTCTCCCTTTTTATTTAAGTTTTACACTAACTTATGTGCAGGTGTTCGATTGAGAGGAATCGAAACACCCTCCAGCTCGAAGACCTTAGGTTTTAAATCATGCATTGCGCTCTTTTTCCCTCAGATCGGATTTTATCCCAAATGGGTTTTACCGACGAGGTTTTTAATAAGGCAACATCCATATGCTACCTAAGGAGAACTCATCAAGTATTAAAGGCTTCTCTTCAATCAACCTCAAATAATGGGGGGCATCCTCCTAGGAGGTTACCTCCTCAAAGAAATTGAAATATGTTGAAGAGGGTCTCGACAGGAGAATGGTGTATGGGACCAAACAGTCGAATAAACCGTGTCTGCATAGAATAATCGAACCCTCAACAACGAACAAATGTCTGCTCGTACCCAGTAATCGAAGGAATATCTTTTATCATCAAAACACTTTGCGCTTTGAAGAAATTTTCTTTTTTCACAAGAAACAGCTCCAGGGACGAAAACTCACAAACACTTGGGGACTATCATCGACAGTCAGCTCACCGAGCCATCTAAACTCGAATTCTTAAGCCCTCAATGAAGCAACCTCGAGCTCGTAAGCCCTTCATGAGGCAATATCAACAATGTAAGCCCTCCATGAAGCAACATCGAATCTGTAAAACCTCGATGAGGCATGCTCAATAATACAAGCCCTCCATGAGGAAACATCAATAATACAAGCCCTCCATGAGGAAACATCAACAATGTAAGCCCTCCACGAGGCAACACCAAATCTGTAAGACCTCAACAAGGCATGCCCAAATTTGTAAGACCTTAAAAAGGCGTAACCCCGATATTAAGGTCAAGGATATATATTCAAACTTGTAAGACCCCAAAAAGGTCATACCCTCGATATAGACGCCGAGGTTATCTCACACGAGGACTAAAAGGCTACGGTCTAACACAATGACTACGGTCATAAGGCTATGGACGAACTAACATGTCTCAGAGACGTCCGATCGTCGCCATAAAATCGTAGTCCTTCAAATACTTTGAAAATACTTTGAAAAGAACTGGTTAATCGGGCTACCCTCGGCATAAGCAAAAGAGCTTCGATCATATCAACTCCAAAAAATGAAAAGGCTTCGAAACAATTAGCCTTCGAGTGAACCTTCCGAGGTGCTCATCTATCGTCACATAACTGATCATAATCGAGGTTCTTCTTGAGCCATCGAAGAGTCGAACGAACGCAAGATCATTAAAAAAATATTTAACGAAGGGAAACTATAGCCATTTAGAGGTCGTACCGACCCAGTACGTAAGAGCCCAAGCGCCAGCCTAAAGAGCCTCAGGGCCAATCTAAAAAGAGCCTCAGGGCCAATGTGTAAGAGCCTAAATGTCATCCTAAAGAGCCTCAAGGCCGATTTCAAAACCTAAGGGTCGATGAGCTCGAGTCGAGACCAGACTCAAATATGGAACCCTAAACGATGAACTTTTAACTATTTCCAATTGCGTATCAAGCACAAAACCCCAAGGGTTTCATTTCGAAGTCCAAATCATCGGACTAATCATTCTCAAGCATCAAAATTAAGAATAAAAGCGAAGACACAAGCAAGCAGAAGTTCATATAAAGGGAAAACCGAAAGGTTTCTTTTTATAGATGAAATAATAAAAAGATACATTTATGATTCTATTACAGAAGAGTCTTATATAAAGAATTAGAAAGAAAAAGCCTAGTCTTTCTTCCCCTCGAGGACTGCAACTCCATCGGCTTCCTTGGGACCAACTCCCTCATCGGTCTCTTCCTCATTGTTTTCAGCATCAGAAACGAGGAACTTGGCATCGAACTCATCCACCTTGGCCTGCTCTATATCCTACGAGTGATCGAAGCCCCTAGCATGGATCTCCTCGAGGGTATCCCTCTTGGATTTGCATCGGGCACAATCACTGTTCAATCTCTCTCGATCAGAAGCCTCCCTCAGCTTCATACGAGCCTCAACGACATCTTTCTGATAAATTGCCACCTTCTTATCAGCCTTTGCTTGGGCCTCTTCAGCTTCAGTTCGAGCATCCACGCCTAGGACTTCATTTTCAGAAGGTCTATCTTAATCTTAGCAATCTTGCTCGTTTGAACCAAGTGGCTTTCTCGAGTATTGCAAAGTTGTATCTCAAGAGAGGAGGCCTTGGCCAAAGTGTTCCTTTCGGCCGCAACATGACCATCTATTTATGCTCTCAATTCAATATTTTCGGAATTAACCTAATCAACTTCACTCCGAAGGCGTTCCAACTTCTCTGTCTTTATTTGCAACTGAGATACCAAGACATTAAGCTACTTGGCCCACTCTTCGAATGATCCTACAAGGCCCAATATACCGTGGGAGAAATTTTCCTTTCTTGTCAAACCTCATCACACCCTTCATAGGTGACACCTCTAAGACTACCCAGTCATTAACCCCGAACTCTAAATCTCGTCGCCACACGTCAAAATATGACTTCTGACGACTCTGAGCTATCACAAATCGATCTCGGATAATATTTACTTTTTTTTATGGCTTGCTAAACCAGGTCTGGCCCTACTAACGTAGTTTCCCCAACATCAAACCACCCTATAGGCGATCTACACTTCTGTTCGTAAAGATCTTCGTATGGAGCCATCTGAATACTAGAATGATAGCTATTATTATATGCAAACTCAATAAGCGACATATGATCATCCCAGGCACATTTGAAGACTATCACACAAGCTCGTAACATATCCTTCAGTGTCTGAATAGTACGCTCAGCCTGTCCGTCTGTCTGGGGATGAACTGTTGTACTAAGACTCACTTGAGTACCTTTTTGGAAGGACCTCCAGAAGTTATCTGTAAATTGAGCTCCTTCATCCGAGATAATAGATAGGGACACCATGGAGTCTTACTATCTCTTTAATATAAAGCCTGACATACTCCTCTGAGGAATACGTAGTTCTAACGGGCAGAAAAATGGCTGACTTTGTAATCCTATCAACAATATCCCATATTGAATCAAACTTACGCTGGGTACGAGGTAAGCCTACGATGAAACCCATATTGATTACTTCCCATTTCCAAGTCAGAATCTCCATAGCCTGCAATAATCCACCGGGTTTCTGATGCTCAAGCATAACTTACTGTCAGTTAGGACAGTGAGCAACAAACTCCTCTATATCTTTTCCATTCAGTCCCACCAATATACTTCCCTGATATCATGATACATCTTTGTCGCTCCTAGATGGATATAATAACGAGAATAGTGTGTTTCTCCCTTGACCTGCTGACGCAGCCCTTCAACATTAAGGACACATAATCGTCCTTGATATCTAAGGCCCCCATCTTCTGTAATTTCAACGGTGACTTATCCTTCTGAAGGGTGGTATCCCTATAATAAACTAACACAGGATCCTCATATTGACGTTCCTTTACTAAAGAGGATGTTGTCGTATCCTCAATAGTAATTCCAATATCAGCTGAGTCCAGTAACCGTACTCCAAGACTAGCTAGTTGATGAACCTCATGGGCTACTCCCTTCTTTTCCGGTTGTAAGTATGAAAATATTACAGAGTTTATAGTCAAGTGAAGGAAAAGACGAGAAGTGACAGGCCTTGAGACAACAAAAGATTATGGGCCATAATGTCATATCCTCACTTCGAGAAATAAGTTCGTGACTCCAACGCAACTATTGGAAGAGAAAGTTAGACCCCAGAATAATAGAAGTCAGTACGGGCTGGTGAACAAGACAAACTAAACGTGAATTAGGGACTGAGTGATTGGATAATAGTCGGCATCATGAGAGTTTTAGATTTCGTTTTGGCGATAATAGGATGGACAACAGAAGAAGATTCATGAGAAATTCAAAGAATGGTTATTCAGGAAGACGCTTCTCTAAAGCAAGAATTGTAAGCAAGGTTAAGCTTAAGGGACTATGTGTGCCAGTTACACTAAGTTCCACCCGCGTGAGTAAGAAATTTCCTTATCCTTAAGGATTACCGCAAGGCTAGTAAGGGTCATCGATAGTGAGAGAAAACGCCAATGATGAAGAGGTAAAGCATCTATAGGTAGATCGTCACAGCGCTAAATATTAGTACTTCCCTATAGGGGGGAATATGGAGTGATCTGTAATTAAGTCGGAATTAAGTGGTTCTAGTAATTATTGAATGGTAAAGGAAGAATGCGATAAAATGAAAAAGGGATGAGATTGAACTTATTCAAAGCTTACAAATATGCTACGATACCAGAGCATTATGCAAACACAACGTCAAGGAGAGGAAGTAAGAGTTTCTGCCTGAGATGTTATTGATTAATAAAGAGCCAGTGCGAGAGGTAAGTTAAGACAAAGGAAATAACTCGAGAAAGATTACACGGAGTATTGATATGAGAATAGGCCAACGATTAGTTAGTAGTTGACTTACGAAGAGTCTAGTTATGGCTAGATAAAGGGATACAAACAAATCAACAAAATCGTACAAGATAAACACCCAAACATGGGAATTCAGTATCGCAGATAAATATGGCATTGTGACCCTTAAGAAATATTCAGATAGGAGTTGGGTAGTTAAAGGTACCATATGAGTGTTACGAAATAAAAGAGAGTCCCACTGGAAAGACAATGAAAACTTCAGTTCAGGAGCAACTGTACGAGCACATGAGTGTGGAAGTAAGTAACTAAGGACAATTATAGGTGAGTATGAACATAAAAAATTGTATCGGGTAAAAGATATATCAAGCTTATAACGTTACAAGAGCCAGAAGGTCTCCCTAAGTACTACAACGAAAGACTAGCTGAGGAGATAAGGGAGAAGGCTTCAACCTAAACATAATAACTTGAAGGAGAAATGGTCATGTAAAAACAGTCTCACTACAAAATCGTGTGCACTCCAAAAGAAAGTTGCACCTACCGTGGCTAATAAATGGGAAAAAATTATAAAGTAATATTCGAGACCGTATGGGTTTCACAAAAATCTCGGCATGCGTGGGAACTAAGATAAGCTAAGTATGCATGCAACAAGAGGTCAGAGAGACCAGGAAAGGTAAAAGCTTACGTTTAAAGAAAGATGAGAATGGACGAAAGGAATTATTCGAGCAATGATCCAGAGTTAGTTACGTTATGAACGCACTCAAGATTTCGGAGTATTATCCATGGAGCATATATGTTGACAATCATACAACCGTAGAAGACTCTAGTATAAGTTAAAAGAATGAATTGAGTCCAGGTCTTAGACAAAGGATTAAGTTGTTAGAATATTGTATCGTGGATATTCCTTAGCATGCATGAAGGGCTAAAGTAATAACTAACACCATGAGCCGCAGATCGAGAAATAGCTTAAGCCTATATGAAGGCCGATTAGAAGCAAGAGGAAACTAAAGAGCTACTTCAACCGAGTAAATCATGAGTCTGATTATTGGACCCAGATAATTATAGAAATCGTGATTGCAAACATTGCAGGATCACTTTAAATGTCAGAGGTGCAAGAGAGATAGCAAAGTACCCATATTCTACAATGGCTCTACAAGGAAGCCGGTTAGAAAAGTACCGGCCTCATAAGAAGTCAGTACGAATCTCCCACCATATTGTGTATCCACCAGAGATGCAAGTATTATAATAGAGCTTCAAGTTGTGAATATGAATTATACCTATGTGGGAAGGAGGTCAAGAAAGAGATCAAAGATGTGATGCAAAAGTTTAAGGTAAGTAAGGTTAAACTGAACAACGTACGAGATACTCAGATGCAGAAGGTTGGGAATAGTCCATACTTCAGATAGAAGTCTAGAAGCGCTGGGATTCAGTATTAGTAGAGGTATCATCAGTGACATATTTTCCAGCCTATGGTTTCTAGGTACCGAGAGATCTGGCCAAGAGAGTAAAGAAGAGTTAGAGACGATGTGATGTCTCGCTTGATGTTTCAGAATGACATAAGGAAATCTATGATGCAACCAAGTTGAAAGGTTGCGAGGGATATAAATAGATATGTGCAGGTCGCAAGCTATTGTATGGTGAAGCGACAAGGTTCAGAAGACAGGAGAAAGGATAAGAAAGGGCAAGTGAGAAGGTGACGAGAATGAATAAGTCCTCAGGATTAAGCCCATGAAAATATGAGAGCTAATGGTTTCTCTAAGTTATAGAAAGTTCTCTATAGCCCTAATGAACTCAAAGGAGTCTAACACTACTAACATTTAGAAAGGATATAATGTTGCCTTGGTAGTAGAATAAGGGTGTAATTGTGATAGATAAAGAATGATGTTTAGGCCTTCGTTTGAGTAATGATTGAAGAAGAAAAGAAAGGGATTTCTTTAATTGTACATTATTAAAATACCCATGTACGATGAATTACATGCGAATACGACTACAAAAGCATCGTATCGCCCCAGGTGGATCAGTCTAATCATTTCAGATGTTCCCCGATGAGACGTGAGCCCTAGTGATTACATAAGAAGTTTCAAGTTATCAGTGGTAAGTTGTAGATCAATGTTGAGGTGAATCAATAATGGATGGATAAAATTTACAAAGTATGACATGAGATTAGACCATCATTCTTAAGATTAACAGTAATTAAGAAGCATTAAAGGACTGAGATTTATACATATAGGATAAGCAAACGAGAGTAATCTAGAGTTTGGTAGCAGTCCTCAACAACGGTAAATCGAAGTAAGAGTTATGGTATAGTATGACCTACTTAGATGTAGTAAAGTCATACGAATGAATAATCGGGTCTATGAATTAATATATAGCAATATTCATAAGTCAAACAAAGTATCGAGCAAAAAACTTCAGTATACCTATAGATTCCCATAGGTACATCTTATCAAACTTTGTATATGTTTACAAAGTGAGGCCTAGAGATTGGCTAAAGGCTGGAGGAAAAAGGAGAGAAGAGTCGTATAGACGCACTAACAAAGTCAAAGTCGTATTGGTTGTATGATAAAAGGTAGCAACAATAGCAAGATTGGAAAGATTCCGACCATAAGTCGTGGTGTTAGAAAGAGGCCTGAAGAGGGGAATGCCCTGGCCATTGGAGTTATTCACCGAGCAGTTGCCTAGATGATAAAAGGATAGTACTAAAGTGTTCAGAAGAGATATAGGTTATGAAAATGATAAGTGCATCAGTCAACATTCAAGGACGAATGTTCCAAAGGGGGGAATGATGTTACACCTCATATTTTCGTACGTGAAAGTAAAATATAAGTAAATTGATAAAATCCCGGAAATGAGATGTTATCCCGTATTTTTGTACGTTAAAGTTTCATCGTAAGTTAATCAGCGTAAGTTCGGGAATGAGAATATTTTTGGGTTATAAGTATTATGCTCCTTCAAACCAGTGATAAGTAAATCCGTGAAGGTGAGAGGGTGATCGAATGGAAGAAAATGAGTTTCGACAAGTTTGACATTTTACGGTAAAATACGACACGAGCTAAAATACTTGATATTTATGGACTAGTGCCATATAAGGTACCACAGGACCATGATAGTATGGTGTATACGGTATGTGAAAAGTGAGTAGTATTTTAAGTAAGTGAAAATAATTCTTAATTATGTGGGTAATTGGTTAATTATTAAATAATGATACATTACCTAATTAATTAATAATTAGTGGTGGATTAATTAAAGTCTTTGGATAAAGACTAAAGAAAACACATGGCAGCCCCTTTCAAATACATTAAGTGACTCATAACTTGGCATGAAAGATGGGCATTTAACTGTCATACACATGACACTTCCATAAGAATATTTAAAGATTGGCCTTGAGATAATCAAGGGGATCATATAGCTTTCTTCCAAAATTCCAAGTTAATCTCAAATCCAGCAAGAACTTATGTTGGCTTCAACGGACATTACTCTCGAAACAAAACAATTCCAACCAGATTTCTTAGCACCGTAGCAACGTGAGATTTTGTGATTCTAAAGGAGTACGGTGCAACCTTTTCCAAGAATATCATATTGATTTTTCCCTACTTTAGGTATGTTAAGGCTATCTCTTCTTTCTTTTTGTCATGATCCAAATGATCCAAATGAAACGAGCAAAATACGCAACTTTTATAAATGACTCTATTCATAAAATACTAGGGGTGTCTATATTCTTGACTCCCCATGTGAATTATTATTATATCTTTTGATCATGGGTCTCAGAAAAATACTTATTTGACAAAGTTTATCCGAAAGGCATATTCGTTTTTATGGCATTCCTAGAAAATCATATTAATGTATTCCTTATGCATTTCATGCATTTATAGGAATGGGTCAATGTACCAGTTGACCCATTCCTTATGCATTTCATGCAAAAGGTTACAGTGTTATATACGCACCACCACCCGATCAACTAGTATGCATTAATGATTTGTCCACTGTGGCTGAAATTATATGATGGAATGCCCTCAAAGGCTTGATGATGTTATGAACGCTGGTATGACATTTATACACATATGCATAACATTATAAAATTGAAATGATTCACAGAGCTATGCAAACATACATGTCGAGTCTTTTACTCCATGTGTCTCTCATATATATTATTTATTGATTTTCATTCCTTACATACTCGGTATATTATTTGTATTGACGTCCCTTTTGCCTGGGGATGCTGCATTTTATGCTCGTAGGTCCCGATAGACAGGCCGAGAGCCCTCCAAGTAGGCTATCAGCTCAGCGGAAGATGTTGGTGCGCTCAATTTGCTTTAGATTTGCTTGTTTGGTTAGTATTATTTACACGTGTATTGTTTGATATGGCAGGACTCTGTCCGACCTTTATGAAAATAATGTATGCTTATAGGCTTGTAGACATATGTCATGTACATAAGAGATTGTATGGCCTTCTCGGCCTATGTTCAGTGTACTAGTGGTTATTTTGATCTTATAGGCATGTATGTGTTATGTATTAGTTGGTATTACATGTTGTATTCTACTTATATCACGGAAGCCTTACGGATCAGTTATCTATGATAGAATGACAAGGAAAGGTACGTTACGATAAAATGATATGAAAGGTACCATACGTTGGTACTTGATTTAGTAAGGTATTGGGTGCCTGTCACGGCCCATCAGTTTGGGTCGTGACAAGAATAAATATAACTAGGGTCAAATAATAATGAAGCATCCATTTCGCCATTTTGGCCCCGATAGCTAATTTTCCACTGGTGACCGGAAATTGCCAAAAACTCAATTTCGCCAATTCACCTAATTCTACTCTGGACATCAAAACTACATTCCGAACACACTCCTAAGACCCCAATAACCTAACGAAGCTATCTGAGCCTTAAAGTCCACATTTCGAGGCCGTTTACCTCATAGTCAACTCCTGGTTGACTTTTCTAACCATAAGGCCAAATTAAGAGACTAAGTGTCTCATTTCTCACCACGACCACTCCGAACCTGAACCAACCGACCCAACACAACATAAATACGTTATACAACATGTGATGAACTAGAAACAGGGGAAACGAGACTAATCTCATGGAACGACCGGTCGAGTCGTTACATTCTCCCCCTCTTAAACAAACATTCGTCCTCGAATGGGTCTAGAAACATACCTGGAATCTAAAATAAGTGTGGATATCTGCTCCGCAACTCTCACTCGGTCTCCTAGATGGCCTCCTCCACCGGCTGTCCTCTCCACTCTGAAGTTATATCCTTAGATCTCAACCTCCTGACTTGACGATCTAAAATAGCCACTAGCTCTACCTCATAAGACATATCACCCTCAAGTTGAACCGTGCTGAAGTATAAAACATGAGACGGGTCACCAACATACTTCCGGAGCATAGAAACATTAAATACTGGATGAACACTCGATATGTTGGGTGGCAAGGCAAGTCTATAAGCCACCTCTCCAACCCTTTGTAGCACCTCAAAAGGCCCGATGAACCGAGGAATCAACTTTCCCCTCTTCCCGAATCGCATAATGCCCTTCATAGGTGACACCTTCAGCAATACCTTCTCCCCAACGATAAAGGACACATCCCGGACCTTCCTGTCTGCATAACTCTTCTACCTAGAATGCGCCGTGCAAAGTCGTTTCTGAATCAACTTCACCTTATGCAACGCATCCCGTACCAAGTCTGTGCCCAATAGCCTAGCCTCACCCGGCTCAAACCAATTAACCAAAGATCTACACCTCCTACCATATAAAGCCTCATATGGAGCCATCTGCATACTCGACTGATAACTATTATTATATGCAAACTGCGTGAGTGGCAAAAATTGGTCCCATGAAACCCCAAAGTCAATGACACAGGCACACAACATGTCCTCCAGAATCTGAATAGTGCGCTTTCACTGCCCATCAGTCTGAGGATGAAATGTTGTGCTCAACTCGACCTGAGTACCCAACTCTCTCTACACGACTCTCCAAAACTGAGATGTGAACTGAGTACATCTGTCAGTAATGATAGAAACTGGACACCATACAACCAGACAATCTCTTTGATATAAATTTCAGCTAACCGCTCCGAAGAATAAGTAGTACCAACAGGAATGAAGTGCGCGGACTTGGTCAGCCAATCCAAAATAACCCATATAGCATCGAACCTCCTCGAAGTTCATGGGAGCCCAACTACAAAGTCCATCGTGATCCGCTTCCACTTCCACTCCGGGATATCAAATCTCTGATGCAATCCACCTGGTCTCTGGTGCTCATACTTGACCTGATGACAATTGAGACACCAAGCTACAAACTCAACAATATCCTTCTTCATCCACCTCTACCAATAATACTGCCTTAGATCCTAATACATCTTCGCGGCACCCGGATGGATGGAATACCGCAAGCTGTGGGCCTCTGCTAGAATCAACTCTCGAATCCCATCCACATTAGGTACACATATCTGACCCTGCATCCTCATAACCCCATCCTCACCAATAACCACATCCCTGGCATCACCTCGCCGGACCCTATCCTGAAGAACGAATAAGTGTGGGTCATCATATTGGCGCTCTCTAATATGGTCATATAGGGAATACTTGAAGGCTACACGAGCTAACACCCGGCGGGGCTCTGATAGATCCAATCTCACTAACTGACCCGCTAAAGTCTGAACATCAAGTACCAATGGTCTCTCTACTGCTAGAAGATATGCTAGACTCCCCAAATTCTATACTCTGTGACCCAAGGCATAGACCACTACATTGGCCTTCCCCTGCATCAAAGCACAACCAATGCCTATCTTCGAGGCATCTTAATACATGGTATAAGAACCTGAAGCTGATGGAAATACTAACACTAGAGCTGAGATCAATGTAGTCTTGAGCTTCTGAAATCTCTCCTCACACTCGTCTGACCACCTGAACGGAGCGCCCTTGTGGGTCAATTTGGTCCGGAGCGAAACAATAGAAGAAAACCCTTCCACAAAGCGACGATAATACCCCGCTAAACCAAGGAAGCTCCTAATCTCTGTAGCTGAGGACGGTTTGGTCCAACTCTGCACTGCCTCTATCTTTTTTGAATCAACTTGAATACCCTCACTGGACACCATGTGTCCTAAGAAAACTACTGAATTAAGCCAAAACTCACACTTGGAGAACTTTGCATAAAGTTTCTCCTCCCTCAATCTCTGGTCATTAGAATACGAAGCTGATAAGTGAGGCCATCCACAAACCTCTTGATCCTTGCTCTCTCAGTAGGGACCAACTCTGAAGCATGTCGAGCAAGCTCTGAAAATCTCATCTCATATTGCGTCACTATGAACTCTGCCTGACGCAGCTGCTCGAACTGTCTACGCAGCTCCTCTCTATGAGACTGGGGAACATACTTCACTAAGAAGAGAGTGGAGAATCGCTGCCAAGTAAGGGGTGCCGCACCAACAAGCCTACGCCTCTCATAAGACTCCCACAAAGTAAAAGCAGTCCCTGAGAACTTGAAAGTAGCAAACGAGACCCCACTGGTCTCCAGTATCCCTACAGTACAAACCATCCTCTAACACTTGTCCAAGAAACCCTGCGCATCCTCTCCCTCAGCACCACTAAATGTCGGAGGCTGAAGTCTACTAAATATCTCCAACCTGCACTGCTCGTCATTTGGCATAAGTGGGATCACCAAATTCTGAGTTGGGGCAACCGGCTGGGCTGGAGCTGCCCCGGTGTCTGGAGCCCCTGGGTAACCTGCTCAGGTGTCCGATCAACTGGAGTCTGAGTGCCTCTCTCGTCATGAGAAATAACGGTAGTAGAAACAGCGACTTCATGTGCGAGACTGGTGCACACAGTCAGAATCTGAGCCAGAGTATCCCAAAGACCCGGAATCACAATAGGCAATGCCGGTGCCTGAGCCGGTCACGCTAGAACATCTGCGGCAGGGACCTGATCATGAGCAATAGGTGGGTCTACGGGTACTGCCCTGGTTGCTGCACGGGCTGCACCCCTACCTCTATTATGGCCTTGACTGCGGCCTCGATCTCTCGCTGGTATAGCTGGTGTCTGGTCACCCTGATCGGTAGCGCGTGTCCTCACCATCTGTGAGGGAATGAAACAATAAAAGTTTAGATTTCTAGAATCAACAGATTCACACGACAAAATTCAAGAATGTGAGATTTTTCCAAAGGGTTCTGTAGCCTCTCGAATATAAGTATAGACGTCTCCGTACCGATCCACAAGACTCTACTAAAGCTTCTCATGACTTGTGAGTCCTATTTAACCTAGGCTCTGATACCAACTAGTCACGACCCCAAAATCAATACTGGTCGTGATGGCGCCTATCATGAAACTAGGTTAGCCAATCTACCTCAAATGACAAATAACACTTTCCGTTTAAAATATAAGTTATCATATTCTATCAAAGTTCCCTCTTTTTAAAACATGTTCAACAATAATAATAATGAAAATGATCATGTCTAACCACGGCCCCAAAATCTAGAGTCAACAGTTATGAGCATCTAAAGAGTAATACACTGATATTATCCCATTAATAATACAAGTCTGGAATTTAATAAAGTCAACATAACTTGGAAAGGAAGGGGGCATGCTATGGACGCCGAATAACCTATCCAAAACTCGCACCTGCGCAAGGCCCCTGCACCTGTGGCTTCCCTTCCGTAGGTGCGGCCACACCAGCAATTCAACACCAGCAGCAGTTTCTGCTGCATTTTCCAAGTTTAAACCTCCCGATGACCCTTCGAAATCACCCCGAGCCCCTCGGGACCCAAACTAAAGGTACCCACAAGTCATAAATGATAACCCGGACTTATTCGAACCCTAGGAACACCGAAAATTACATCGAAACACCAATTCGACTCATGATTCAAGCCTAAGGATCTCCAAACTTCCAAAAATCGCCAACGATGCCGAAACTAACCAAACCTCATCTGAATGACCTTAATATTTGCACACAAATTCAAAGTTACACTACGAACATGTTCCCACTTTCAGAATTTCATTCCGACCCCGATAGCCAATATTCCACTGTCGACCAAAAATCGCCAAAAACTCAATTTCGCCAATTCAAGCCTAATTCTACTTCGGACATCAAAACCACATTCCGAAAACACTCCTAAGACACAAATCACCTAACCAAGCTATCTGAGCCATAAAACCCACATTTCGAGGTCGTTTACCTAATAGTCAACTCCTGGTTGACTTTTCTAACCATAAGGCCAACTGAAGAGTCTTAGTGTCTCATTTCTCACCACGACCACTCTGAACCCGAACCAACTGACCCAACACAACATAAATAAGTTATACAACATTTGATGTAGCACAAACATGGGAAACGGGGCTAATCTCACGGAACGACTTGTCAGGTCGTTACGCATAAATAAAGACTATGCCAAAACAAGTAGTCCCCCAGAACTAGTACAAAAGAGTCATGAGCTCTACAATAGGAGTACAAGTCTGCTAATATAAAATTATTTTCCGAGTAACAACAACATCAATAGAAATGGAAAAAGATGCCAAGGACTTCGATTTAGAATGCAATTCTACCTCGTATCTTGCAAAGTCAACAATGAACCAACACAACTCCCAGCTAGGTCCCACACCTGGATCTGCACAATTAAGTGTGGAGTGTAGTATGAGTACGACTGACCCCATGTACACCGTAAATATCATGACTAATATAGGAGAGGTAGTGGCATGAATCAACAATGATACTCACATGATAAATCTGTACAACTCATGAATACATATGAAATATGTAGTAACAATACAAGAGTGTAAGCATGACAACAGATAAATCCCAATGTGCATATGGAGAAGATATGTATGAATATCAAACAGAATAATAGCTTGGCATATAGAGAAGAAATATGTAAATATACAATTCAAATTACAGAGAGAGAGACATATAAAGAAGTAAGTACTATGTATCATTTCACCAACAGAAGTGGCATATAGAGAAGATATGCATGAAAGGCATGTATACAAGTACAAAGCTAACATATAGATGAGATATGACGTAAAACCATTTATACACCTACTGTATTTTGTATATAGAGAAGATACGCAAAACCCCAACACTGATCAATTTTCCATATTGGCATGTTTATCATCAAGGAGACACATGAGAGGATGACCCTATGTGATGGATCCTTATTCACACGGTGTATAAACAACTCACGTACCATAATCAAATATCCAAATGGAAAACTCACGTGCCATAGTCAACTCAACCCATACGGATAACTCACGTGCCTTAATCAAATATTCATACAGACAACTCACGTGCTATAGTGAACTCAACCTATACGGACAACTCACGTGATGTCGAACCCGTCCATTACACATAAAGCATATATGAGAATACATGTACATAATCAATGGACATCAAATCATGTACTTTTGGGATGATAAAATAGCATTCTAACGTTTAGGCTTGTGCGAAATGTACAAATACATCTCAAATTAGGCAAATACGTCTCACGACATTGCGTATCATGTTTAAACAGGGAAAAGCGATCCTACACATGATTTATAGCATTATTCATGAAGTTACATAATGAAATAGTCATATAAAGCATGACATAAGGGATAACAATATCCAAACAAGGCATAAATAGCCCAAGAACTACCCAAAACATTAATAAAACCCCGTGCACACACATGAGATCAAGCCCTCGCATGTATGTTTCCCTTAGCACGTTTCCAACATCAATAACTCAAACAACAAGTGCCTCAACCAAGCTTAGGCAAGATATTTACCTTAAACGAGCTAATGCAATATTCCAAAATTACCTTCTGATGCAAATCGAACTCCGAATGACTAAAATCTAGTAAAACTAATTCAATAACATCAGATATAGCCATTGGAAACAACTCCAAACAATTTTATACAAATACGCAAAGTCAACCAAAAATCAAAACGAGCTCGCATCCTGAAATCCGACCAAACTCACAAATCCCGATTACCCATTCCAATACGAGTCCAAATATATAAGTTTCATCCAAATCTGACTTCAATCAACACCTAAATCCCCTATTTTCACTGTCTAAAATTATACCAAAACCCCCAAATTTCACTTTCAAATCACATAATCAATGTGTGATAATCCATGAGGAAATAAGATATAATATCAAATACAAGTAGAAATTACTTACGCTCTTGCCTTGGGTGAAAATCCTCTCCAAAGATTGCTTTTATCCAAGCCTACGGTTCAAAATATGAAATACCAGGTCCAAACACCCGAAATTATAACACTTATAAGTCTGCCGAGAAATACCCTTTGCGAATTCGGCCACTGCCTCGTGTTCGTGAAGCAAAAAATCGAACAATTACAATTAACCTTTCACAAATAAGACCTTCAGCGCGCAAACATGAAGAAATTAGCCTTATTTCTTTGCGAACACGACAGCTCAGTTGCGAATGCGAAGGCTAATCTAACTCACTCATCGCAATCGCGAACCACAATCACGAATGTATAAGAAAAAAATTCTGCCCCAACTCAAATGCACTCCGCGATTGCGATCCAATCTCCACGATCTGGAAGAAGGGCGTGACTCCAACAAAAATCTGCAACTCTCAATATGCTCCAAGTTGTCTGAAAATCACCCGAGCCGCCTAGGACCTTGTCCGATCACACCAACAGGTATTTAAACCATATGCGGACTTGCTCCTAAGCTTAAAACATCAAAATAAAACCCATAACCTAGAATCGAACACACAAATACATAACGCGTTCCTTTAAGTTCAAGAACTTCCAACATTCACAACCAAGCGTCCGATTCAAGCCTAACCAATCTCGAATGAACCAAAGTTTTTCATATCCTATCTTAAGTCCTGGAAAAACAATCTGAACCCGGTAGCCTCAAAGTCAACTCACATTCAAACTTATAAATTTTTTAAACCTTCAAATTGTCAACTTTCGACAAATTGGCCAAATCAACCTAGGGGCTTCCAAATCCATATTCGGACATATACCTGAGCTCAAAATCACTATAAAATCCTATTGGAATATCAAAACATGAATTTGCGGTTATTTACACATAAGTCAAACCTTGGTCAACTCTTACAACTTAAGCTTCAAAAATAAGACTAAGTGTCTCAATTTACTCCATAACCTTCTCGAAACAAATCCCAACCATACTATTACGACCCAAAATCCAACTATACGTGTTGGCACCTAACCCAACCCGCTAGGTAAGCTAGTAAACAACAAACAAGTTCAAATTTTTTTTAAGAGAAGAAATGATAATACAACAGAACTATTATACAAAGAATTCCCAAGGACTGGTAGTACAAATCATGAGCTTCTAAGATTTAGAGTTTACAAAGCTAGTATGAAATAAATACATCATTTGTCCGAATGTATATAAACATATTTTCATAAGTCTAGAGCTACCATGAACAAGTGACAACTGTAACTGTAACTGGAACGTAAGTACGTCTTCAATGCTAGCTTCCGTCATACACAACAACAACAACATCCAAAATCTGCATGCAAGGTGCAGAAATGTAGTTTGAGTACAACCAATCCCATGTACTCAATAAGTAACAAGCCTAACCTTAGGTTGAGGTAGTGATGAGCTGGGACAAAGGTCGATGTCCGACACCAATAACCAATAATAATTTATAACAATATAATGAATGTAACACAAGTAATAAATCTACGATAAAAATGCTCATCTCGTTCACAGTTTCATAAAAAATACTAATTTTCTTTTCAAGTATTACAATTAAACTCAAATCTTTCTTCGAAATCACAAAAAATATGAGTAACTCTGAAAACTATGATTTTTCTTTCCAAAACATTTCAACAAGTAGTGTTTCATTATCAAATGTAATGAGGAAAGTACATCTCCACGCCTATATGTTCAACGTGTATGAGAAGTCATGAATGACGTGATACCGTACAACATGAGGAAAATGCATGTCTATGCATGTATGTTAAGTGGACATGTCGAATGCGATACAACATAGTGAACAACCATATGTATACTCTCAAAGTATCAATCCACTCATTCCTCCCAGTAACTCAATCCTCCCAATAACTCAGTCCTCACAATCACTCAGTCCTCACAGCCCCTTAGTCCTCACAGTCACTCAATCCTCGGCACCCGTGCTCGACACTCGCATTCACACTCAATAGGTACCTGCCCTCACTGTGGGTGTGCAGACTCTGGAGGGGCTACTTCAGCCCAAGCGCTATAATAAGCCACTCATGGCACGAATCAATAAAAATTATTGCGACGTACAACCCAATCCCAGTAATATCCTCACAATCAGGCCCTCGACCTGTCACGCCCCAACAACGGGGAGCGTGACCGTTGCTCAATCGAGGGGAATTGGTCGAGCAAGCATGTTAAACCTTTTTCTACTAATCTTACTTATGATTAGGAGGAGGCGTATTGTCATTACTTAAACAGTAGAAAGATCATATATATATAAATATCACTAACTCATTTCGGTTTGCTACATCATTGTTATGGTTCACATATATTTTATGATTGGGTGGAACATGCGTCCAAAATACAAGATAATCTATTTGACCTTTTTATCACCCATATACAACCCACATAGTGTCTACGAAGCCTCTAAAAATACAAAAGAGAGTACAAATGGTGCCGGGAACAAGGCTATGGCTATACCTCAAAAAGTGACAACAATATAAACAAATATACAATACATGACCCCGGAATGAAGTGGGGCTCACCGAGTCTGCTGAGAAGAGGATGCATCACTATCTGTGATCAACATTGTCTGCTATGGAACAACCTGCATCCATTAGATGCAGCGTCACCCAAAAAAGGGACGTTAGTACTGTCGAATATACTAGTGTTTACCTTGAAAATGGTAATTACAATTAAATTTGATTTTATGGTTCTAAAAATATGTGATTTTTTTTAATACTAGTTGTTAAGAAATAGATGCTAAGCATGAGTTAGGAAAATAATATAAGAGTAAAAGATAGTGGAAATATGCAAACCAAGCTGCCCTAGATCAGGGTCTCGAGCTGGCCGAGGTAGGGCCTCGAGGTCGAGGTACAATATCGATAGTGGATGGTCGATGGGGGGTATAACAGTTCTAAGGGCCTCGAAGAGAGTTCTTAATGATCAGTGATGAGTAATAAATGAAGAGCAATCAATGAAACGCAATAAATGTAAGTAATAAAGCAATCTAGAGATAATAGAGTATGTTTGAGTTAGAGAGCACATAATGTTCTTCTTTTTGTATTTAATATTATGTGTGCAAGAAATGACAAGGGTACCCTTTATATAGGAGGGGGGGGGGATCCGAACATAGTACATAAACATTTATTACAAAGATATGCAGCCGGTATATCTATTTAATGCCACTGTATGGACTTGTACTATTCTTGCAGACCTGGTCAACTCTTAACCATGTGCCTATTGAGAGATTCCCACTCATCCATGATAGCCACCGATTTATACTACCCCGAGGTCGAGCATAGGGAACCCTCGGGGTCGAACCTCGAGTTGTGCCTCGAGTCTTCTGAAGGTGGTTAGTGGAAAGCCATAATAATCATAAAATCCGTCTCTCCGATTTTAGCCGTATACAGATAGTCCCCGCATTTATTAGAGTGGAATGATAAGAAATGGTCTTGAACTCTTGCCCCTTCGATAATTCCATCATGATGTCAGTCCCGTCAGAGCATTAAATTACGTGACTCAAAGGCTGCGTAGAAGTGACCGTCAACACGACTATGGAGAAGCCCACGAACCATTTTGGTTCGACTTTCTAGCTTCTCAAATCTTACCCAAATGGCTTCTATAAATACCTCAGGTGTTTAACATTCATACTTTTACAACATCCTCAAGTTTTTAGAGCTAAGTTCATCATCGTCTTCATTCATCCTGTCTCTGTGCTTGCTTCTTTAACTTCTTTCTTAGAAACTTTTTATAGTTATGGCAAGAACTTCTAAAATGGTACCCCAAAAAAGAGGGCACCTCTTCTTCTGCACGCTCGTCCAAGGGCAAACCAAAAACACCTCCACATATTGAGCAAAGTATTCCAGGCCCTTTCAATATGATCTCTGACTTTACCATCGATAAACCTCCTTCAACACCGGGCCGATGCGAGCCTATGTCTCGGTACATCAGTGTGGTAACCAAGGCTGAGAGAGTAAAGATGGACTGCCGCTGGGGGGAGGTAGTACAAATAGAAATTCCCGAAGCTGAGAAAAGCATAGTTACACACAAAGCCGACTTCCTCATCGTATACACATACCCATTTACTCTTGGTCCCGTAGAATCTTCTTCTCCACCGATATACCTGGTGATTCTTAACTTTTGCCGTGAGTACCGAGTGACGCTCGGTCAGATATATCCTTCCTTCTTGAGGATCATGTATATGCTCCGATATTTTACCAACCGGATCGAGGGGATGACCTTCAACCTCGACCACTTGATAAGATTGTATTGCCCCCGTCTCTTCCGAGGGGGTTTAATTAACCTACAACATCGGTCCGCGAAGACATTCTTTGTGAGCACTGATGGAGACAAAGAATGGGGATGGATGAGCAGCTTCATCAGAGTAAGAACCTCAAACATCATCCCTGATGATATGATGCTATTCCTAGAGGAATGGAACATGAAGATAAGTAACAATACATTGAATACATTTCATTGCTCCTTCTTCTTCTTGTGAACTGATATCTTTTTGATTATGCAGCCACCGTTTGGTTCCCCGGTGCAGTTCAAAACTTTTTGGGGTGGATCAAGCAATAAGATTCTGCATTTCCATACAACAAGCGAGCTTGGCAAGATTTGGCCAATACGCAGTGGCAGGCCATGAACGACGGCAAGCCTTTCTTACTGCCATTGCCCAATTTTATATGAGTATTCTTCTGTGATGGTAAGATTGATATATCGTGCATGTGCAGGCCTCGGGGAAGGTGTATTGATAAGACCTCCTCCTCCCGGTGAAAAAGAGGTTTCGAAGCCCGATAAGGGCAAGAAGAGGAAGAAGGAGACATCAACTGAGTCTCCAAAATCAAAGAAGCCTAAGGTCTGCAAAGCCCAAGACTAATGTCACGGTCTTAACTTCGGCTTCTGCGGCGAGTCTTCGTACCGCAGATGAAGATGATTATAATGATGAGCGCCCTTTGGTACAAAGGGTAAGACAGAGCACTGATGCTTCGAAAACCGTGCACAGGGGCCTCCATGTCGGATGCGGTCGATACAGATTAACCTCGAGCAGAGGAGGTCATCGAGGGAGGTTCGGGTGCAGTCCCCTAGCCTCAAATTGGACATAGTACAGTCCATAACAATGAATTCTCAGCTGACAAGTTCGGAGAGCCTGCATCTGAGATATTTCGGGGCCAAGCAGATACTCCAATAGAGATTGACGATGTGGGCAACTTCAATTTGGGCCCTTCATTTTCCCCAAGGGAAATAAGGGATGTGCAGAACAGGGATGCTGCTGACGTGGGGGCCTCTCAGTGAGAGGACAATACAGTTAGACATTACTTCATCGGCCTCGAGGAGGATACCGACCTTGATTCCCCTGTCGAACTCGAGGAGGCCGAGAGGCTTCAGAAGCATGTAATATTCTTTACATACCATTTGTGCTTTAGCTTTTTACCCTTTCTCTTCTAACTTCCCTGCTTTGTTGTAGGTCATGAAGCTATATGATAAGGCCTTCTCCAAGCTTCAAGACGGACTGACTTACCGCGAGGAGGAGCTCAAGAAGCTCACCTCGGAGCTGATTGAATCGAAGGCCTCCTATGCCCGAAAAGGAAGAATATTTGAATGAGCTTCGGACCACTCTGGAGGGAGTACATCAGGAGCGAACTAGCTTCGCCGAGCAGGTAATATGACAATTATGAGTTCATTTTCTTATTCCCATAAGTTATTGATTACTAACTTGATTCGTCTTTCCAGATTGAGCGACAAAATGCCCTAGTGGGGCAACTTCAGGAAGAGGTCGCAGCCAACGATGCAGATGTTCCTCAAGCTGAAGAGGCAGAATAAAGCAAAGTCCCCGGAGAGGGACCTTTTGTGGGGAGAGTTCACCTCAACCCAGGATCTTCTTCGGAGTTCCCAGGAGGAGGCCACTTCATTATGTGCGGCCAAGTTTGATGTCGATGAGTGTGTAGCCTCATATAAAAGAGATGGCGTTGCCGCCAATGATCGGGCTAGGGAGATATCCGAAGAGTCTGGGCTCAAACTGGCTTGGGCCATTTCCTATGTTCGTTCACAAGCTAGGAGGTAGGCCCTCAAAGAAGTAAGCGCCAAAGGTGTCGATCTCTCTGTTGAGATTGACAAGGTCAGGACTTTAGATGAAGAATAGACACTTTCAACTTCCTCGGATGAGGGCTCCGATAGCGACTCCGGTAGCGAATCAGATAGTAGTGAGGGCGAGGACTAGACATGCCCGCTGTTTTTGCTTTTTCTTTTCTTTATTTCTGTGCATCGACTCCTCGTAAAAGCTTTGTAATGATACCTCTATAAATATATTTTTGGGAATTTCAAGAAACTTTTTTGTTTTAAGTGTCTTATTTTTCAGTGCTTATGCAAAGATAGTCTTTTAAATTTGGAAGTTGGCTTTTTATAGCCCATACTTGAGGCAATAAGAACCCCCGAGATCGGGCACCATCTCGGGGCTAGACCGATATGGGGATCTCGATATCTCTTTTAGAGTCTATACTTGTGGTAACAGAGATCCTCGAGATCGGGCACCATCTCAAGGTTAGATAGTTATTGGTCGCTCCTTAGAGCCCATAATTATAGTAACATAGATCCTCGAGATCGGGCACCATCTCGAGGTTAGATTGAAGTAACAGAGATCCTTGAGCTCGGGCACCATCTCGAGGTTAGATTGAGTTTGAAAGCTTCTTAGAGCTCATAATTATAGCAACAGAGATCCTAAATATTGGGCACCATCTCGAGGTTAGATTGATATTGAAAGCTCCTTAGAGTTTACAATTAAAGTAATGGAGATCCTCGATATCGGGCACCATCTCGAGGTTAAGTTGATATGAGCACCCTGATCCCTCGAATGCTGCATGACAACATCATTCATACGACATGACTTGTGAAGTGACAGAGGTGGTCCCACCGGTACGTTTCCCCAAAAAGGGTAATGGCATGGTCAAAATCAATTGGCCCTCAAAGTAGGCGGACAGTCGTCGATTGCTCTATATATGTACTTTCTTTCTTCATCTGAAGACTTTGTTGCTTTGAGCAACTGTCTTCTTTGCAGAGGTTTTCACTTACCAATTCTTCTCCCCTTTTAGTTTGAGGTTCTTGCTTTGAGCTTTACCTCTTTTCTCTTGTTTTACCATAGCTATGGTTGCAGTGCCTGAATCTGTCCACCAACAAGAGAAGAGCTCTGCCTCTGCTTCTTGCCCGGTCGATGGTACACCGCCGACATTTGGTGAATTCACCTCAGACTGCTTCGTCTCGAAGAGGGACTTCACGTTAGAGATACCTCCCAATGTTCGGGGCCATTGGGAGCATGAATCGAGGTTCATCCCATCAATAGGAGAACAACACCTCGAGGCAGTGAGGAGAGACTGCGGACGGGGAGAAGCACTGGTACTGTAAGTACCTTACCTGGAAGAGGATATCATGGTCTATGTAGAGGGGTTTTTGAACGTATATGCGTACCCGTTTACGTTGGGTCCTCCTGACAGTGTCGTACTTGAATTTTGTAGAAGATATCGGGTTACCCTTGTGATACGCTCAAATTACACTTCTAAAATAGTGTAAAGCGGTCGAAGTCAAATATAATAAC